>AWOL01S0006035.1:0-159896 GCA_000715115.1 Nicotiana otophora
CACTTACTGAGTACCGCTGTGGTGTACTCATACTACGCTTCTGCACATCTTTTTGTGTAGATCTAGGTACTCCCTATCAGACCAGGCATCAGTGAACTAGCCGTACACGGAGACTTCAAGGTATATCTGCCAGCGTCCGCAGACCTCGGAGTCCCCTTCTATCTTTATTATGTTGTTTTCCTTATTCTCTTTAGACTTTGAAATATAGAGACACTTAGAATAAATTCTTAGAAGCTTGTGACTTATTTCTACCGGGTTTATAGAGTTAAAATTATTTGAATTGCAGTTTCATTTATTTCAGATTTTTATTACGTTATTCCGCATTGATAGGCTTACCTAGTCTTAGAGACTAGGTGCCATCACGCCATCCTACAGAGGGAATTTGGGGTCGTGACTATTATGATCTTGGGGTTAGCCCCCGATTCGTTTTCATTTGACCTTTCTGTGACCGGTTCATCCCCGCAGGTGACTTTCCTGGGTGAATCCGGTTCAACTCTGCTCGGTACACGGCTTTGGTTCTGTAACTGAGCTATCGCCGCATGTTGAGCCTGCATCATTTCGAAGATCACCCGTAAACTGATCACATCTCCTCCAATGTTTAGTGTATTTTGAGTTGCCGATCGGGCTCCACCACAGACGCTATTCTCGAGGTCGGTAGGCAAGTTTGTCTCGATAGCCACATGTGAATTAGCATCAATCAGGCCCGCAGCCCGAATTTCGATGGGATCAATGGGCGGTACCTCATCATCGGACGTTATGTTGTTATTTTCACCGTGATAACCGGACTCATTGTCAACATGTAGGGGTGCTGATTGAGAATTCGACATTTCGAGTTTTAACCTGCAATTAGAGACACTTCAAAGAACAAGTGTAAAGTAGTGTGTGTTATGGAGATTTGTATCAAATAACCACTATTATCCTTAGCCTCACGGTGGGCGCCAGCTTACCCTCAAAATCGGATAAAAATTAAATTTGTAAGTGGTTTTAAGGATACGTGGACTAACTTGACACAAAACGATAAATTAGATTGCGATTGAAATAAATAATGGTAAAGTAAATGCAAACCACACGAATTGAACAATCTTAGCCTTGGGAGGTTAATCACCCTCGAGCCAGGTACGCTTCAATCGATGTAAGAATACAGAAGAACAAAAGCTTAAATAATAATGATATATTGCTTTGGGATGCGCGTTACAATGCGTTCAATGAATTAAGAGACCCCCTTTATATAGTAGATGAGTCCTACTTTAGGTACAATTCTATAAAAGGTAAAAATCCCTTGATTAGCTGATTGTCGGTTCCCTATTGATACACGCCGAGATTTTCGCCGCAATATCTGACCGGTCAGGGATATTTCGGTCTTCCGTTGGTTATGCTAACAATGTTTCTTCGAGCTCGTTCGGGGCTAGGGTCGACTCCGGTGTCTCAGACTCAATGTTGTCGAAGGCAGGTGTTTTGACCCCAGATTCTAGCTCGATGAGATTTGAGGTCGATCTTCAGCCCTTGGTTGTCATGTTTCGAGCCTAACCTATCATGTCGTAAGCGAGCTCGATTTCGACTGTATACAAGCTTAGGCCTGTCAAAAAATTTGTTAAATTCAAATTCAGTAAGTTAAATGAGCTATGATAAAATTTTGAACTAGAATTTATAAAGCTTAAAATTTAAATCCGCCTCTACCAATTGAAGTTGGTGGAGCTGCTGCTCAATTTGTCTCACTTGCTCACATCTTTGTCCTTCCATGTTCGTATAACACCCATACTCTTTCTACTCTGGGCTTGGATCATCGGTTGTAAGCATAGGTCTCACATTGGAAATGCATTTGTAATCTGAATCTTAGTAGTTAAGTTGGTGGTGCAGGTTCGCTCTCTCACGGGGTAATCCCTTTCCTCATTTCTCCTTGAAAAAAAACCCGAACATGTATGATTTAACATAGGTCCTGACATAGACCAAAAAGGACGGAAAAAACTTAATAGTATTTTATTTTTCTCTAAAGACGACATCGTTTGTTTGTGTGGCTCAATCTTTGCCGCCAAAAAGAGTGCCACTTTCCTGCGCTCGCCTCAAAGGTAAAAAGCGGAAAAGCCCTTGGATTGGACCCAACTCAAAGAGGGCAAAATCTCTAGCGAATATCTAGTTGCAGTGAATCGTAAATGCAGATTCAGGTAAAATGCAGCTGCGGGGAGGAGAAATGTCCCGAATGGGCAATTCTGGAACTTCAAGGTGTGGTTGAAGCCCAACCCTCCTTCAAAGATCGCCTCCAAAATCTCCAAATTGGCATTCTTTGCCGCCCCTCTTCCCAGGTTTTTCACTTCCTATCAAATTACTCTAATGTGAAATTTTAGGAATCTCAATTTTCATTTTGTGGCTCCTATTTTTCAGGAAAGTTATACATTTACTGTTGGGTACCATGAGTTGACTGGGACCAAGGTGCCCTTGAAAAAGCCAATGTTAGTATTGAAGAAAATCAAACTTGACTCCGAGGAAAAGAAGGGTGACATTAGTTCATCAAGGGTGGAATTGGACGTTATTGGAATAATTCGTCAAAAGATTCTTTTTAAAACCAGACCTAAGGCACTCATATCAAGTAAGATATCATATTTCTATTTTTTCATTCTATAGTCGATTCTAACTTGTTTGCGACTGAGGCTTAGTTATTATTGTTGTTTGGTAATTCCATAATGGACTTGCTTGTTCCACTTAGATCCTTATGAGTCTATGAAAATGATCAGGGTTCAAATTCTTATTTTAGTGGTCACTAGGGTTCAAATATTTGGAGTTCTTTGATTGGCGTAAACATATGGATTTTGCCATCATGATACTGTTTTCTTGGTTCAGAAGTCCAGAAAAATATGTACATCATGATACTGTTTCACTTTACACCAAGAAAACAAAAAGATGTAATCCTCTAAATTTTACATAAGTCAAACTATGTATATGCTCTCAAAACATGTGCTACGCCTCTCTTTCCATAGACGCCAAAAATACTCAGTGGAAATGGTGTTCCATATGTATTTGATCAGCTTCCTAGTTCTTTGCCCCCTCTAGCTTTCCATTACAACCTTCAAAGACGCTAAGGCCTATTTCACTCCAAATACGTTAAGGAACATCCAGATCTGCCAATCATAACAACAATGCAAAAGTATGTGACAGGGATTCAGCTTGGGCTTCACATGTAGCACCTGTTGCATACATTAAATGCACTTCTTTGCAAATTATCTTGGGTTAGACAGGCTTCATGTAAGCTGTCCAACCAAAACATGCAGCTCTGCAAGAGGCTCTTGTCTTCCATTATGCTTTATAAGGCATAATATGTAATAAAAGGTTACAGTTTATCTTTTAATGATAAAAAAGTATATATGGCACCCAAGGGTGTGGCCTAGTGGTCAATGAAGTGGGTGAGACCTATGAGGTCTCAGGTTCAAATCCCAGCGGAGGCAATAAAATACTAGGTGATTTCTTCCCATCTATCCAAGCCTTGATGGATAGAGTTGCCTGGTACCTGTTGCTGGTAGGAGGTGACAGGTATCCCGTGGAATTAGTCGAGGTACGCGCAAGCTGGCCCGGACACTATGGTTATTATAAAAATAGTATATATGTAATTAAAGTTTTCAGCGGGAACAATAAAAGACAATGATGTTTGTTAAACACTATTAACCATTGGTTTTTGTAGTGCTAATGTTGTTGAGGAAAATATCTTCTCTTTCATATGAACTTGAGATGTGACCTTCGTCATAACTTAAATCTCTCTCTCTTTTTCTGTCTACAATGGATATTAACAGACAGAACCATGCTAATCTGTATTGGAGAACTAATATATACAGCAGCATAGAAAGTAATCCATTGTTTCAAAAGAAGGGAGGGAGGAGAAAAGAAGGAAATAAGAGATACCAGAATGGTGGGTAGAGTGAAGGAAATATATTTCTATTCGCATTTGAATTCAAATGAAGCAGGGAGGGGAAGGAAAAAATGACTCCCTTTCATTCTGATTTAACTTACAATCTGCAGCCTTAGAAAAATTCTTTTTTGTTGTACTCTTTTCATTTCTCTTTCTGCTTGTAAGACAAATTAAAGAGGGGGTAAGTTTCAAGATTTCTCTTCTTACTGTTTCCAAACAATGGGTAGGATTGATCAATCAAATTTCAGATATTCTGATGCTCCTACAAGCTCTGTTTCTGACCGGAATTACAAGGTTGCCTTCTTTTCTCTTTTCTTTTATCATAGTTCATCCCCAGAGACAGACCACTTGAGCTTACCTTTTCATGTAATATAAACTGATGGAGTGAAGCAAAATAATGTCATATTATCTACTAAAGACCGGCATCATTCAAAACCTTAGAAGTATGATAAACATTAACCGGACATGTGAGAACCATGTAGATATCATTTGCAAAGTATTAGAACAAATAACATGATCATTGGGCAGCTTAAACAGAAGAGTGGCATGCTATAGGTTAGGGCTGTCAAATTTGGCCCAAGCCCAAATGACCCGCCCAACCCGCCCAAGGTTGGGCTCGTTATTGACCTGCTCATTTATTGAACTTAGCCCATCTTGACCCATTATTGGTTATTGTTATTGCATGTCATCTATTTTATGGTTTTTATGATGCTACTATTTCTATGGTTTCTGTTGACGACACTGATATATTGTCTCTTCATGTTTTCTTTCCGTCTCCCTGAGCCGAGGGTCTATCAAAAACAGCCTCTCTGCCCCATCGCAGTAGGGGTAAGGGCTGCGTACACAGTACCCTCCCCAAACTTCACTTTGTGGGATATTACTGGGTCGTCGTTGTTATTGTTGTTGCCCATCTTGACTCAACCCATTTAAAGTTAGGCTTTTTAGAAATATTTTTTTTTTTGATATGTTATATATGACCATAACAAAAGAAAAATAAAATCTTATTATGTAATTATACAATTCATAATAAAAACAACACATATTAAGCAAAGCTTGATAAGAGTTGGGCGGCTTGGGCTATGACCCAAATTTTAGCCCATTTTGACCCAATCCATCTTAGTCCAAGTAACTTTTGGGCGGGTTATTTGACCCGCCCAATTATTAACTCAACCTATGTCACCCGTCCAAAACCGGTCCAACCCGTCCATTTGACACCCCTACTATAGCTAAGCCATAGGTGGTCAATTAATTCATTAAAACATAAAGAAAGAGCCCTCCACCTCCAACCTTGAGGTTGGGGGTTCAAGCCACCAACTGGGAAGTGGGGAAAACTAAAACTTTTTTTTATAGTTTTAACCACTGTGGCTGTATTGGCATCCACCCTTTGGCTTTTTGGGAGAGCTCAAGCAATCAGTGTGATGTAGAAATATTACCACAATGTACTGTCATGAGTTAGATTCACTTCGATAAGAATCGAGACTACCAACTTAGGTTTGGGAGGTAAAACTCCATCACTTCATAAATTGCATCATATCATAACCTCTATCCTATATCCTTTGCCTCTATGTTAGAAAACCCTCGTGTCCAAAAAGAAAGGAAAGTTCACCTATCTGTTTTCCATATATATGTTAGTCATGTGGCGGCCATCTGTTTTATGCAATTACTAATCTTTGCAGCAGAAATTCATTTATCGGCGTACTAGCTATTGCATTGGCTAAGATCACATGTAGCTATTGCATCTTTGTTGAAGTTCTGATCATGCCTCCAATTTCGCTATCTAACTCTCCATATTTTTGTGTTTATCCAGAGCCTCAACCTATTGGGAAGGAAAAAGGTAGTGCAGCAGTATCCTCTATGTCAAATTGAATCTTACTGTGCATGTAATTTTGTTGAAAGCTCCAAGCGAGAGGCTTTAATTCATATCTAATTCTAGGTGAAGGACTGAATCCCCTATTATTGCCAAATAACTCCATTGTATAATCCTTGATCGGCTGAACTTATATGTGAGCTGGAACTTTTACATAGTCCAAGTAACTTGATATATAGACTGAACTTCAATTTCAGCTATGTCAAAGAGTCATTTCCCATGCCGCTGATGCTGGAGTTGTCGAAGCCTGGGCTGTCTTTCCTCTTAGAATATCCCTTGAATAAGCGGATGAACCACTTGAGCCTCCTATTTCACGGAACATCCGTGCATATCTTAAATCATGCTTTTCATAATTTCGGCAACGCTAGAGGGTGACGAAGGAACAGACGCTTGTTTTTCAATATCATCCTTTGATTATAATTTTGGTTTAAGACTAGACATTAGGTGTTGCTGTGCTCTTAGTATTATGGTTAAGCAAAAAGCAAGTATAGCAGAAAGTATTTTACTCAAACTTTTTGCTTCAATGTGATTATTTTGTTCTGGATTAGGAAATGGAAAAGTATGCTTGGCTTTGATAAGGTGTACAAAGACATTTCTATATAAAATAAAAAAAAGGGATACAGTTCAATTAGAAGCTGGAAGCACTAGTATTTTGATGTGATAACAAACAGTCCCAGCGCAGCTGTGATTAAATACTTGACGATAGGGTTTTCAGTGATGATAATGGTCACCCAGCCAGCATAAGGCAAGAACCCAACTGCTCTCCCCATGATGTGATGCCTTTGCAGCCAGCTTTGTCCAGGAGCATAGAGAAGTTTGTCATCCTTCAAATTGTTGTCTCCTTTTGTAAGGACATTAACATTTCCAGTTTCGTGCTGCACATGAACCTTGATTACTCGATGAACAAAAGGAATTTCAACTCCATCGACATTAAACACAACAATTTCTCCGGCACGAATGGGATCATTAGTCATGTGCAACAACAGAATGTCACCCCTTTTAAACCCAGGTTCCATACTTCCTGAAACCACAACCACCACTGGTAACTCACTCCCACTTATCCATATTATTACTGCTGATGTAACAATCATTCCCAGACTAACTGCTTTGTTGAGGACTTGTCTCAACCGAATTGACTCCATCCAACTCTCTCTCTCAAATATTTCAACTTTTTATGATGGATTTGGGAAGAATATTTCTTTAGCAACATAACCCTAAATTTATCCTCAACTATCCCAGTCCGTTTTATACAGTCCCAACCCGACCCGACAATACTTTGTACTGTCGGTGGCATTAAACTATTGAAGCACATGCATCGTGAGTAGGATATTCATCAGCAACGTATTTTTCCTGCAGATCTAAAGTAAATTCAAAATGCAGTTCCAGATTTTGCCCTTTTTTTACCTTGTTGCTGGACATATTCTCTCTCATCATAAGTGCGGTTAAAAAAAAAAATTAACAAATGCACAGAATTTAGTTGGAGTCAAGAACTTCTAGCTAGCTTCACGAAGGACCTAGGGGTTTCTAAAAATAATGTGAAGTTATATTAATATTCTCTATATCATATATCTTTTCCTTTGTTGGCATATCCCTAGTATATGAGGTATCATTGAATACAACCCAGGAAACATTGATGGGTACAAATAATTAATTTTCTGAAATTAATGTTCCCATTAGAGTAAAACTCTGTCGCATGGATTAATTAATTGGTTACGTACGTTGATAAGTAATAGCAACTTGTATTTTTAATTACCATTAATACACGAAATGATTAGATCTACCGTATAAAGTGGATGATCGTCCATTTTAGTGTAAGATCACATATTCAAAAATTTGAACAGTTTCAACGATTTTTCTGATTATTTGCAACATCACTTTTTCAACCAAACGCTGCGAAAGAAATTTTTTAAAACTTCTTGTCGGTGGTGTTTGGTTGACTTTTTGTTTTGTTTTGTTTTGTAAACAACAAGCTAAGTTGTTCAAATTTTGAAGTAAGCCCCACCTTAATCTTAAAAAGAAATCGACAATTAATTTGTAAAACCCTTCAATCGCAATCTCTCAAAGATATTTGTGTGGTAGTGGTATGCTATAAATTTGAGGTACTATGGGATGTCAAGTTGGCTCGTTCCCAGCAGAGCTTGGAATTGGCGTAATAATGAATCTAATGATTCAGCATCAAAGTTTCAGAAATTCAGTTCCAATTGAAGGACCAGCAGCAATATAATTAAGAGTGTTACATGTTATAAACCATAACACATGATTAGGTGAACATAAAATTGTTCAGGATAGCCAATATTCAACTCACTAAATAGCCATCAGAATGTTCAAAAAAAATAATAAAAAGCTATTAAGATGAACACCACGCCCAACCCTATATTCGCTCCTTTTATTTGTTTGGCTTGAGTCAATCATGTCCTCTTTCTTGAAGATATATCATTTCCAGCATGACGAAACATATAGCACCTAGCATTTGGTGTTAATATATACAAAGGCACAAATGATGTAAACTTAGGGTCTACCAAACTGTATAGAGAATCTGGTTCTCTATCCGTTTTCACAGAACACACGCACAACGGTAAGTAAATAACACAACAATATTTTACGTGGAAAACTCCCAGCTCACAGGATTAAAAATCACGACCTACACTCGTAGGATTTCAACTTCACTAACTGAGCAACTTTAGATTACAGCCTATTGTAACCTAGGAATTAAACTTTTAATCCCTCACCTACTTGCAATAACTATATTGCAAGTCTATTTGTAATAACTCTATTACAATGCAACAAACCTTGACTAATTCTAGTCAAGAAACTAAATCAAACAGTGGTTTAAATCTGTCTTACAAAGACACTTCTTGAAAGTAGTGTAGGATTACAAATGAAGAACAAATAACAAAGACTCAACTAACTTAAGGACTTAAGATATCTTCAATCTTTGGATATGGTCCTTGAGGTTGCAACAACGTTGTTCCTGCGAGAGATGGTGGCTAGCACTTGAGAGAATATTGTCTTTTGATTTGCAAGTGTTAGAGCAATGAAATTCCTTTCCTCATGTTGATAATATATGTGTGTGAGGTCATTGGGATGATGTAAGCAAATATCTAGTACAAGGCAAGCTCCATAAAGTGACAGTTGCACTGTTGCGTATGCAGTGCAACAGTGCAACGACTTTAACAGCTGTAAGGAGTTGACCTGTACTGTGACCGGAGGAACTGATCTCTATATGTTCCCTCTATAGTTCCCTATGTTGTTCCTTTAACTGATTTCATTGAGAGTTGAACCAGACATCTAACTAGTTACTCTGAACGCAAAGGAACTAATTGTTTCAGGTTCCTTATCTTGTTCTCTTATGAAGTTTATCAAATCATCAAAACAAAAGACACATAACTTATCAATCTTCCCCTTTTTGATGATGCCAAACTTAGGGTTGATATCCCCCCTGAGAACCAGATCTGCACATTGTTTCCCATACGAATCATCCATATTCCCCCTAAGAACCTTTCCCTATCTGGTTCTCATATGAAGTTTGTTAAATCATCAAAACACAAAGGCACATAACTTATCAATATTTTCCCCTTTTTGATGATGACAAACTTAGAATTGAAGTTCCCCTTGAGAACCATATCTCCATATTATTCCCCCTGCAGAATAGCCATATTTCTCTTGAGAAACTGTTTCTCTCTCTCTCTCTCTCAATTTTCTTCCCCTTTTTTGGCATCATAAAAAAGAATTAGCCAAGTAAATGCAAAAAGAAGTCCATCAAAGTTAACTCATTCCACTTGTGTGCACACAACATAGCTAAAAACAGAACGCAAGAGTATAACATGCATTAATAGACGGCGATGCTCATTAAGTTAGGGGAAAAATATTATAGCAGTACCATAATTACAAACATACACAAGTCAAACAAAACTAGAGTACCACAATCGAAAGGTAAGGACAATAAAAAGACATGGTAAGATTAAACAGAAGCTGGCAAAGAGGTAAGATATGGGACACTGGATGGAGAAGGGAAGGACTAGGAAGCAAGGGCTTTGAGGAGGCTATCAATGCAAGCATTAACAACCCTTTGATCGTTGATCAGCTGCTCTTTCAGGTTCTCCACTTGGTTCCTCAACTCCACATTTTCAACTTTTAGGCGGGCAACTTCTTCTCTCTGAGCATTGCTCGAACCAGGTTCCTTGCTGGCCTGATTGAGCTTAGACTCAAGAATAACATTCTACACCTTTAACCGCCTAATTTTCTCATTTGCAGCATTTTGGGCATCAATAAGCTGAGAGATTGTGGAACTGCTGCTTATTCCCCCCTTTTGTCAACATGCTCATATTCTTCCAAGGTGTTCATTGAGAACATTTGCTTACGAGTTCCCACAGATGCTCTTCCCAAGGGGGCCTCAAATCGTTCAAAGACTTTTGTGAGCAGGAACCCATATGGCAACCCATGACTTTCATCCTTGAAGTCTACCACTTTCTTCATGTGTTCAACTAAAATCCCAAGCAGATTGATAAGAGTGTAGTCGTCTAGTGCCTCCAAAATAACTAGGTCCGCTATAGAGGCAATGGATTGCCTTTCAGCTCTTGGTAGCAAGACCTTATTCACCAACTCGAATACGAGTTGGTATTCTGGAAGCAATGCCTTCTTGTGCACTCGTTCCCCTTGTTGGACAACTCGAGGCTTGAGAATAAACTTCCTAAAACTTGGGGAACAGGTTCCCTCCACAATTAAGAGCCCTTCAGCAGGTACCCCAAGAATATCCTCGAGCACAATATCATCAATCACAAATTCTACCCCACTGATCTTCAAATAAATAGTGTCACATTCCACTATGAATAAATCAACATAGAAACTGCGAACTTCCTTCTCATAGACCTTTGAACTCTGAGCAGTAAAGTGATGAGTCCACTCTTGGAAGTCACAGATTTCAACCAACTGCCTCATTCCAGACTTATCAAGAATGTCAGTGTGAAAAACTCTCCCCCATAGAACTTTCTGCTTTTTCAATTTTGCTTTCCTTTCAAGCCCAGACACATAAACTCTAGCCCTTTTTGAGGAACCAGGTTCCTTACAGGTACTTAGCCTTTTTCTGAGTGGACTTTTCTTCTCAGCAGTCTTCTTCTTTTTCAACTCATTCGTCACTGCCAACCCCAACAACTGTTGCAAATAGGTCATCCTCACTATCATCAAATTCTCCCGCAAACATAGACTTCATCTCAAAGTACACAACCTCCAAAGGGATTGTATCAAGGTGAGGAGAAGATGAAGGGTCAGTACTGCCCAAGGGCTATCTAGTAGAGCTTGGAGTTTCATCCCAAGTAGGAGCTGAGAACTCCTCTTGGGCAGAGGGACCAGTTCCCTCTGTAGGCTCCCCTGTAGCACTGACCGGTATTTGGTCACTTTGACACACCTGGTCCCATTTTCTCGTTCTCCTCCCTGAGTCCCAGTACCCACATCACCAGACAAAGAATCCCTAACTAGACGTTCCATAGCAACAACGGTCAAAAAATATTTTCACCTATCTTACCCACAATAATTCCCAATAATGCAGTATCAGTAAGAGATGATGGAGCATTACCTGATGTTGATGAAATATTCATATCAAAACCCTGAGCACATTGAGTTTCACAAATACCAGACACAATACACCATCCACCGTATCAGGAACCGACACTCCTATCTAGATGGATGTGCTTCGAGAGACGGAGACACAACAGGGATGTCTTTAGTAGCTTTGAGAGACTCAGATTGTGGTGAAGACATGGTTGATTCCGATAGAAGGAAGACACAAAAAGAGGGTTTGGGGTATTTAGAGGGAAAAGAGGGACCGATTATAATAAGGTGTGAGAAAAAGGGATGGGTAGTCGGGTCGGTTTAAGAGGTATGAGAAGAAGAGGAGGCAATTAATGATGTGGCACACTAGTAGTTCAAAATGCATATGAGTGTAATAGGAACTACTAACCTGAGTCATGTGAACCGGGTTCCTTGACAAATTTTGTAAATACGAGCATCATCCTTCCAAAAATTTGCAATGTCATTAGCCACTTGTTTGTCCTGTAGTTGCCATGCGTGTTTACCTGTAACAGTATAGAATTGAGTTAGAAGTTGCCAGAAAACACTTTTTAGCAATTTTCCTTACCATCCTTTCATAGCCAATTATCGAGAGACCAGGTTCTTTGCTATATTAAGGGCACTTGTATTGTCACATAGCAGTTGCACATAATCAAAGAATACACCAAAGTCTTCCAATCGTTGCTTGATCCATAATAATTGGGCACAACAGGAGGCAACTACCACATATTCATCTTCGGTAGTAGAGAGGGCCACATAATTTTGTTTCTTTGTACCCCATGAAATCAAGCAAGATCCCAAAAGTATGCCATGCCAGATGTGCTCTTTCTATCCACCAGATAACTAGCATGATTATCATCAGCATACCCAAATAATTCAAAAATACTTCCTGAGGGATAATAGAGGACCAGGTCCTGCGTTCCTTTGAGATACCTCAGAATTCTTTTGACAACTTTCAAATGAGATTCTTTAGGACTTGATTGGAATCTTATCACACAACACTAAACACAATGTCAGGTCTGCTGGCTGTTAGGTACAAGAGAGATCCAATGATACTCTGATACACAGTTTCATTTACAGGGAACCAGATTCGTCCATGTCTAGACGAGTGTCAGTAGCAATGGGAGTATCAATGGTCTTTATGCTTTCCATCTCAAACCTTTTCAGAGGCTCCTTGATGTATTTCTTATCACTTACCATCGTTCCCTTAGAGGTTTGCTTCAATTTTAGCCTTAGGAAGAAGTTCAGTTCCCTCATCATACTCATCTCAAACTCGCTTCTCATAAGCTTTGCAAATACCTCACACAGGGAATCATCTGCTGTACCAAAAATGATGTCATTAACATAGATCTGCACAATCAGCAGGTTCCTCCCCCGTTTCTTCAAAAATAGGGTATTGTCGATTTTACCTCTTGTAAAGCCATTTTAAAGAAGGAACTTGGACAATCTTTCATACCATACATGAGGGGCCTGTTTCAGCCCATATAATGCCTTTTCAAGTTTGAATACATATTCAGGATGCTCATGACACTCAAAATCAGGTGGTTGTTTGACGAAGACTTCTTCCTTTAAATATCCATTCAGAAATGCACTTTTGTCATCCATTTGGAATAGTTTGAATTCCATATGAGATGCAAAGGCAATGAGGATTCTGATGGCTTCCATTCGAGCAACTGGGACAAAAGTCTCATCATAGTTGATCCCTTCTTCTTGATTGTAGCCTTGCACTACTAACCTGACCTTGTTTCTTGTTGTATTACCAAACTCATCAAGCTTGTTTCTGAACACCCATCTGGTTCCGCTAAGAGTTCTGTCTGAGGGTCGAGGAACCAGGTTCCATACACGGTTCCTCTTAAATTGATGGAGTTCATCTTGCATAGCAGTAATCCATTTAGAATCTTTTAATGCTTTCTTGATGTTTCTCGGCTCAATTTGAGACAAGGAAGCTGAGAAAGCAAACATGTTTCTTGTCTTTGATCTAGTCTGAATTCCTGAATCTAGAGGAGTGATGACATTTATGAGAGGATGTGAGCTTTTGTGCTTCCAGTTAGACACCCGAGTCTCAGGGTGAGAAGGACCAGGTTCCGCCATGTGAGACCCATCATTGGCATCCATGGAAGTGTGAGTACCACTTCTCTGCTCAGTATCAGGTGTGCCTTGCACAACATCAACAACTCTATTTTTTGCTTTAGTTGCTGTGATGGAGGGACCAGGTTCCTCTGAATTAGTTGGAGGTCCTGTCGCATCTTCTTCACTAGACTCCTTGACCTGACTCATCAGATCTGCCTTCCCGTTTTCCATATCAATGACTTGTCCAGGAACCTTTGAATACTCTTCATTTTGATCATTCTTATCATGTGAGTCTTTGAATAGTCATTAATAATAACTAAGATGTACTTCTTTCCTCATGTGTTGGGCATCCTCAGAGGTCCACACAGATCCATATGAAGAAGATCCAGTAGCCTTGAGGTGTTCACTTCCTTTTTTGGCTTGAATGAGGAACTCACTTCCTTCCTTTTCACACATGCATCACACACCTTGTGATCTATGAACTTTTATTTCAGAAACTCATGAACCAGGTCCTTCTTGATCATCTTATTCAACAGAGTGAAGCTTGCATGTCCCAATCTTCTGTGCCATAGTTCATCATCATCATCAACGGTACTCAGACATGTAATATCACTACCATCAGAGATTCAAAGTCTGCAACATAAATGTTTTTGAACCTTTTGCAATCAGAACCACTTCACCAGTTATAAGATTGGTGACAATGCAAGATTTTGACAAAAAATCCACTTTGTTTCCTTTGTCGCAGATTTGAGAGACATTCAACAGGCTATACTTCAAGCCATTCACATAATACACATTCTCAAATGAGTGAGTGAGTGTTTTCCCAATATTTCCAATTCCCAGAATGTATCCCTGTTTTCCATTGCCAAAGGACACACTTTCTCCTTGCAGGGCTTCGAGTGAAAGAAAATCATCGATGCTTCCAGTCATGTGTTTAGAACAACCACTATCTATGTACCATTTTTGGCTGCTTCCTTTCACTACTCCCTGCATAAGAGAATCAAGGGTTAGACTTAGGAACCCAAATAAGTTTGGGTCCCTTGTAATGAGGGAAGGGGTGAATCAAATTTATTTTGTCCATACATGCATCGCACATTTCTTTTTCAGATAATCAGGTTCCTTAGCAGTAGAAACTTTTTCGACATAAACTTTAGTTTTTTGTTGGGACTGAAACTTTGCTTTACATGAATCTTTGTAATAACCAATCTTACCACAGTGAGTACAAAGCCAGTTATCAGGCACAATAACATACTTGCTATGTGGATTATAGGGGTTGTTTTCCTCGTGGAACCCAATTCCTTGCATGTTTCCTCCATTACTTTTATACATGGAAGTGATTGTATCAGAGGACCAGGTCCACTTCATAGATTTATCTAGATTATTTTTGACCCTGTTTAAATCTTCCTAAAGTTGTCTATTCTTTTCAAGTTTAGCATCAAGACTCAATTTTATATTTTTGAGTTCATTTTCAAGCTTAAGGTGTGCCTCACTTGCCATTTCCTTTCCTTTAGAGGAGTTCATGCAGTGTTTCATTGATTTTTTAAGAAGATATTTTATTTCTTTGTTTCCTCCAATGTTTCCTTCAAATCTATAACTACAACCACCAGATCATTTCTCTCTTGTTCTAACTCTCTGATTTCCTCGGTTAAAATATTTTTATCACTAATGAGGTTATGGTAAGCATCAATTAAAACATTAGCCAAAGATACCAGCTTCTTTGTAGAATAAGACTTTAAATTTCTTCGAACGTCCAGAAAGCTTACCGCATGTCATCATCTTCTTCATCCTCATCAGATTTTGCTATCAATGCAAATATGGAATCATATTTTGCAGTTTTACTTTCAACGGCCATCATGGAGGTTTCTACATGTTCATCATCACCCTCAGATTCACTATAGGAATCTCCCCAGGTAGCTTGAGCTTGCTTTACAATATTATCAGCGATATCTCTTCTCTTGAACTTTCTGTCGGGGACCGGGTTCCTCTTACCCATCTTGTCAACATTGTGTTTGTAATGGTCCTGCTTGTGGAGAGGAAAAGTTTTGATGAAATGTCCTGTCTTTTCGCACTTGTGACAGCAATCGTATCCTTTAGTGTTTCTGCTAGAGTTGCCCTTCTTGGGAATGCCTCCATTTCTACGAACCATTTTTTGAAATCTTGGTGGTCTGTAGGTTGATTGATCTTCTTCAAAGTTTGGTGGAGCAGCCATTTTGATCCTTTCTAGGTGTTAGCCTGATAGAAAGAACTTGCTCTTATACCAATTGATGTAAACTTAGGGTCTACCAAACTGTATAGAGAACCTGGTTCTCTATCAGTTTCAACAGAACACACACACAACAGTAAGTAAATAATACAACAATATTTTATGTGGAAAACTCCCAGCTCACGGGATTAAAAACCACGACCTACACTCGTAGGATTTCAATTTCACTAACCGAGCAACTTTAGATTATAACCTATTGTAACCTATGAATTAAACTCTTAATCCCTCACCTACTTGCAATAACTATATTGCAAGCCTCTTTGTAATAACTCTATTACAAAGCAATAAACCTTGACTAACTCTAGTCAAGAAACTAAACCAAATAGTGGTTTAAATCTGTCCTACAAAGACACTTCTTGAGAGTAGTGTAGGATTACAAATAAAGAACAAATAACAAAGACTCAAAAAACCTAAGAACTTAAGATATCTTCAATATTTGGATCTGGTATTTGAGGTTGCAACAGCTTTGTTCTTGCGAGAGATGGTGGCTAGCACTTGAGAGAATATTATCTTTTGATTTGCAGGTGTTGGAGCAATGAAATCCCTTGCCTCATGTTGATAATATATGTGTGTGAGGTCATTGGGATGATGTAAGTAAATATCTAGTACAAGGCATGCTCCATAAAGTGACTGCTGCACTGTTGCGTGTGCTGTACAACAATGCAATGACTTTAACATTTGTAAGGAGTTGACCTGTACTGTGACCAGAGTAACTGATCTCTATATGTTCCCTCTATAGTTCCCTCTGTTGTTTCCTTAACTGATTTCATTGAGAGTTGAACGAGACATCTGACTAGTTACTCTGAACGCAAAGAAACTAATTGTTTCAGGTTCCTTATCTGGTTCTCTCATGAAGTTTCTCAAATCATCAAAATAAAAGACACATATCTTATCAACAAAGTTCTTTAGTATATAGTAATATTTTAAAAGAACTTAGTCAATGTGGCACTACTATAAATTGGCGGAAAACCCTCCAAGGCCTACTGACCGGAGTTGGTCGAAAGCAAAAATCGACCGAAATCGGTCAGAAAGAGTGTAAATTGATCGCAAAAGTCAAATAACCCGTTTCAAATAAATATATCGACCACCATCACTCTGTAAATGTGGTACCATAATATCTAAATACTGTTTTATCTAACATATATGAAGAATCTGACCGATGTCGGTCGGAATTTGGTCAATCATTGACCAAAAGCTAGTTAGACTTGCATATTATGTACGAAAAAAAAGTTTAATTAAAAAATATTCCTCATTACTGACCGGTATCGGTCAGAATTGGTAATTTGCATTTTCAGCCTTATTTCAACAGTTATTTTTCCATAAAAAGTTATAATACTAATTGGTATACCGACCGAAGTTGGTCGGTATTTTGGTCAAACATGGTCAAACCTTTTATAGATCATTGATATTTATAATCTATATATAGTTAATATCCTAAAATTTAATATATATTTATATAGCACTACAATTTAAGTTCTATTATATTATAGCGCTACATCTTTTAGCACTATATATTTTATATTCAAATATGTTGTAGCGTGTTGGATACGGATACGTAGACTCGATCGATCACACATTAAAACTCAAGATTTACTAAGGCACTCAATATGCCGGAGTAAATAGTCTGTTAAAATCAAGAATGATGCATTTTCTATGTTAAATAAAGCGGTCAAAGATACATCTTGGATTAATCGAATATAATTAATTTTTCAACTGATCCACTGATAAATTATTCTAGCGAAATACTGATCATATGCGAATAGCGCATCCAAGCGCATCATACATAAATGTAATTTGTCATAAGTGAAATAAAATTGGGTGCATTTAATAATCAATTTTTATATGTGTTTTACGATGTAGGATACATATACTAATTCGGAGACTCGGTCGATTGTACACATTTTGCTTCAAGATTTGCTAAGGCACTCATTATACGAGAGCATCTAGTCACTTACACTTAAGATTAGTAATGCATGTACGTGATAAATAAAATGTTCAATAATATATCCTAGGTTAATCGAGTATAATTTATTTTCTTAATTATTCACCGATCAAGTATTCGAGCGAAGTAACGACCAGTTGAGAATAAAGCATCAACGCTTGTCATATGTAAATGTAAATTCTCAAAAATAAAATAAAATCATATACTTATTATAATCTATTTATAAATATATTTTAGCAAGTTGGACACGTATACGGAATATGAAGACTTGATCGATTACATATTTGGCCTCAAGATTTACTAAGGCACTCAGTATATATACCAGAGCATTTAGTCACTTAATTAAATTCAAGAATGATGCATGTCCTAGATTAAATATAGTGATAAAAAATATATCATATGTTAATCGAATATAATCGATTTTTCAATTGATCTAGTGATCCACTGATCAAGTATTCAAGCGGAGTATTGATCAGGTGAGAATAAA
This sequence comes from Nicotiana otophora, assembly GCA_000715115.1. Taxonomy (NCBI): domain Eukaryota; kingdom Viridiplantae; phylum Streptophyta; class Magnoliopsida; order Solanales; family Solanaceae; genus Nicotiana; species Nicotiana otophora. Next base: position 18,090 of record AWOL01S0006035.1, read on the forward strand.
ACATCAACGAACGTTATAGGAAAGTGTAAATTCTGATAAGTGAAACGAACTGATACACTTTATATATATAATTGATCGAGTGTAATTGATCATGTGTAAATAGATTATAAAGTCTATAATTGATATTGTTTTGTTATTGAAAATTTGTATTCTTGTTGGTTGTTATATTGTGGTTGGGTTGTTATATGGTGGTTGGGTTGTTATATTGTGGTTGAGTGGGCTGTTTATTAGTTGTTATTGGCAGGTGGTGTAGCTTGAAAGCAACCATATTCTGCTAGTTTTTTACCCAAAAAATCTACCGCCTACTGACCGAAGTCGGTCAAAAATTTCATATTAAAAATCCTAGATATATACATTTACCGACCGATTTCGGTCGGTATTTTCAATGTGCAATTTGCAGTAATTAAGAAATACCAGCCGAAATTGATCAGAATTTGAGTTTTATATTTATTATATTTTAATATTACCAACCGATATCGGTCAGTATATTACATTTTCAAAAAACAAAATATAAAATTCATATATCAACGATATCGGTCAGTATATTTTATTTTCCTAGAAATTGTGTAAGATAAATTGTGTAAGATAAATTGGTCAACTCTTGGTTGAAGAAACCGACCGAGTTCGTTCGAAAATTGCGACTGAAGATGGTCGCTTAGTTTTACCGACCAGCCTTGTCCGACCGGTTTTTCATTGTTTCCGACCGACTTCGGTCGGTATTCGTGGAGGTTTTTCGCCAATTTCTAGTGTGGGCTAGAAATATTTATTCATGCATATTGTTCAGTTGATTCTGGGCCATTTGCATCTATATCCAGTTTTGGGGTCACCGTTGAACTTGTACCCACTTTAGGATCAACTTCAGACTTATCGGGTCTGAAGTTGAAGAGAAAAAAGTTTAAAGTCCAATGCACTTAAGGTCAATTAAGTGTAAAGTGCAAAAATTACACTGAAGATGTACTTAAGGTCAAATATGTCTAAAATATAACAAATATTTTCATGTACCTAAGGCCAAATATGTCTGAAGTGAAAAAATTGCATTTAAAATGCGCTTAAGGCCAAATAGGTCTGAAGTGCAATCAATGTTTTTATGTACTTAAAGCCAAATAGGTTTGGAGTGCAAGTTGCCCCGAAACAAAAATTTGTTTCTCGAATTTTAACAATTCAATAAATGATTCAACGCTTAAATCTACTCCAAATGATCTTAAATTTGAAAATTAACCTCCAAATATCATAAAGAACAAAACCCAATCATCAATTTGTCAAATTAATAACAAATCTAACAAACCCATTTTGCAATTAAGAAGAAGAAGAAGAATAAACCCTAACCCATAGCAAAGAAAGGAGCATCACAACAACTCACTACTGTAAAACATCATAAACTATTTTAAAATCTGCTCACAAACACCATATAAATTCACCGTCATCTTTTTTTTAACATCGACTAAGAAGAAGGAGGAGAAAAAAGCCTGAAGTTGTATGTACTTTGATTCCGCTGCATCCTAGGCAGAGCTAGGGGGAGAAAGGGATTCATCTCGACCCTATTCACAGGAAATTACAATGTTTATACATGGTCAAAAATAATTTTTAATATAGTAGAGGTTAAATTTTCTTAGCTTCTCCGAGTGTCGCTTTATATTTTGAATTCCCTTAATGAAAATTCTGATTCACCTACCGACTGCATCAAGATTTTTTTCCATCGCCACTGACTGCATCAATATCTTTTTCCGTCAATATTTTTATAGACGACACAGTTAATACAGAAAAATGTACACTGTTTCAAGTAATTGACAGGAAGCAATGATACTGAACTATCCAACTTCATTTTATGATATAAGCATATTACTTGTACCAAAACTGAGTGCCATTCTATTCAATTACTACGATGCATATCATGATATCTTCTTGAGGTTGGATCATAAGTTTCGGATCTCAATGACTTGTCTGAACACTGAAACAATCAATCCACGTGACTTGAAGTATTAGGTTCAGTGTTCAGCTAAGACTAACATAACATGTAACATAACTTGAAAACACCACGAATACATCACTGAATACCATTATATACTAGCCAGAGAAACCTCAAAAGAACAATTAGAGAAGCGAAAGTGAGACTACCCGTCCAAAAATACAACTCCAGATTAATCTTGTAATTACAGTACTGCACATTATATATATAAGAGCTCACCCCAAGAGTCATTTATCAAGCAAACCCGATATCCAATACTAAAATCCCAAGAGTCATCGAAAGTCAGAGCATGGGAAACACCAAAATCTCACATCATTAAAGAACATAAAAAGAAGAAGGAATATATATAAAATACGCAGGAAAGCTCACCAGAACAACACAGGGCTGTAGATCGCAAGCCAAATGAAAGAGCAACTGTTGGGATCATACGTACAAGTATATTCAATATCAGGTCGCACTGACAAAGACCTTCTTGAGAAATCTCGCAACACTCGTCTCATGTACATCCTAGATATTTGAATTATTTGACTAAGTTGTTAAACTTAATATATGAAAACATCTAGGATATAGTCAGACAGTGTTGCTCGTAATTATGAGATCATTTACGTACCAATGCAGTCCCCATTGCATGAAAAACATGAGATTCCATCAAACCATTTTGAGCCTGATATCACATAAACTTGCAAGAGATCCCAACGTACTGTTTCTTTGCACATGATATCTGTGTATAATCATTTCCAATTTTAAAGAAGAATCATCCTGTTGAATGAATGGTGCTGAAATTTGGAAAGAGGGGATGAGAGAGATAATATATAAAGCAAATTGGCCGAAATGTTAGTATCTATAATGAACAAAGAGTGGATTTGGAAGCTTAGTGAATGATGGACCTATATATAATAGCTTTGGGAAGATTTCACTCGGCCAACGGCGTCTGCGTTTACGGAGTATTTAAAATCTCAATTATTTTTTTCTTGACCCTTATGAATTGAAGTGTCGTTTGATTAAAAAATGGGGATACCAGGATATGTTATCGCATCTTGTATATTATGAGATAAATTAAGAACTTGGTATAAAAATAATTCTACTCCTTAGTTTTATAAGCTAATATCTCCGATTAAACATAGGATAAATTTAATCTCAGAATCTATACTAGGATGATCCACCTAATCCCTCACATCTTTTATACAACTCACGATTCAAATAGAACAAACGATTCAAGTTTACTTGGATAAAATTGAGTTAGGTCAATTTGGACTTGCAATGAGTTTACCCATTGTTGCTCCCAAACACACACGCAAGTATACGTGATCGTACAAGTAATATAAGATTGTAAGTCCAGATATCGTACCTATATAGATTTGTGATTAACTATTTACTAAATTAAACTAAGACAATTAATCTATTCAAGCGATCTTATAATGTGTGATTATTTAACTAAAACTAATTTAGAGTAACAAACTAAGAGATTAAAGAAAACAAATTGACGAAATTAGACACGAATTCAATGGGACCCGATATTCTAGATGTAACGATCCGACCGGTCGTTTTGCCTTTTAGAATCCTGTTCCTCTAAATAAGACTTCACGTATGTGGTTTTACTATTTTATGACTTGCGAGGATGGTTAGTTCGGGTTTGGAAGGGTTCAGGTTGAAATCGGAACACTTAGTTCCCTATTATTGGCTTAAAAGAGTTAAGTTTGACTTGGGTCAACATTTTTAGTAAATGACCTCAGAACCAGGATTTGACGGTCCCAATAGGTTCGTATGATAATTTTGGACTTGGGCGTATGTTCGGATCGGGTTTTGGATGACCCGGGAACGTTTCAGCGCTTAATATTGAAGATTGACACATTGAAGGTTTTGCAAGTTCTTTAAGTTTGGTTTGAAGTAGGTTTTGGTGTTATCGAGGCCCGTTTGGAATTCCGAGCCTAGAGATAGACCCGTATGGTGATTTAAGACTTGCATGCAAAATTTGGTATCATTTCGAGTAGTTTAAGTATGATTCAGCGCATTTGGAGTAAGTTGGAAGAACTTGAAGTTCATAAGTTGAATCTATTTGGTTTTGGGTAGTGATTCTTAGTTCTAATGTTGTTTTCCATATTTCGAGGGTGCGAGCGAGTCCGTTTTATGTTTACGAACTTGTTGGTATGTTTGGTCGAGACCTCGGGGCCTCTGTATAGGATTCAGAGGGTCGACGGAGCTTGTTTGCTCTTTGGAAAAGAGTTGTTGGTGCATGTCATCTGGTGCGTTCGCACCTACGGTGGGAATGGCCGCAGGAGCGGCACCGCAGGTGCGTGGCCTTGCTCGTAGAAACGGAAAGAGGAGGGGTCAGCGAGCTCTGTAGAAGCGAAGCATTTTCACAGAAGCAAACCCGCTTCTACGATGAAGGGGTTCGCAGTTGCTGGGAGAGGCAGCCTGGCCATGGTCGCAGGTGCACGAGGTGAGCCGCAGAAGCGGGATCGCAGATGCGGGACTTAGCCGCAGGTGCGGCTGGTCATGGGTCATGAGTGTTCCACAGATGCGGACAATCGACCGCAGGAGTGGTCACACAGAAGCGGAGATCCTTCCGCAGGTGCGAAACAACTGCTGGGCAGAAGGGGTGCATTTAGGCCGAGACTTAGGCTCATTTCTTCATTTCTCTCACTTGTTGGTTGAATATAGATCTCTTTGAGGAGATATTTTCACCTAGCACATTGAGATAATTGATTTCTATATAATATGAGTTTAAAACATAGATTATGGGTAGATTTTAATATGAAAAATTGGGAAAATTATGGGTTTAGTTGAAAAACCTAGGTTTTGATAAAAATGAGATTTAACCACGAAAATGATTATGGAATTGGGTGAAAAGTATATACTTGAGTTCGTGGGGTTATGGGCAATATTTATCTTAAAAACTTTCCAGAATCCGTGCACGTGGCCCCGGAGGTGTATTTTAGGAATTTTCCAATTTGGGTTGGGTAATTACTCTAATAGTTAAATTATTAACTTTTGAACATGTATTGATTAATTTATATAATATTTGACTAGTTTTGGATTCTTCGTCACCGAGTTGAGGCTTTTGAATGAATTTGTGGGCCAGAATGTGAGCTTTGAGACGAGGTAAGTCTCTTGCCTAACCTTGTAAGAGGGAATTTACCCCATAGGTGATTTAAATTGCTATTTGATTCTAATTGTGGAGTCTACGTATGTACGAGGTGACGAGAGTCCGTACGTAGCTACTAATTATGCTTTAGTCCGGGTAGTTTAGGACCCAAATCATGAAATACTTGTAATGTTTGCACCCCACTTGTTAATTAAAGTGCCTAAATTATATTGAAATTTGATAAAGGACTTGTAAAAGACCAAATTTTACTTACTTGAGTTTTGGCGGGTTACTCGACCGTTAATAGAAATTGTGCTTCTTTGTGAATTAGCCTTATAATAGCTTTTAAATCGGATGTTCATAAAGCATCTTCTCTTCTTGTGGAGCGGGCCGACCGCCTCGGCAGTAGAATAGATGCATATATGGTTCATGCCGCTCGACCCTCGGCAGTGTACATATTATTCTAGATCGGAATGACCTCGGCATAAATCGTGCGTGTTAATGCTTGAATCCCGAATACACATGATATTATTTTTGATGAATTGAGAGGTTATAATTATTTATTTTTTCGGAATTCATTTTGAATTAGTACAAAGTTAGTGAAATACTTCTGGAATTTGCTGTTAGTTAAAGAATTATTTAATCACTGCTGCCATTGTGAATATTATTATTCACATACTCTATGCATGTTTAGCATTTATGTATTTTATTGTTAGCCCATAGTAAGTATCGAGATTGACCCCTCGTTACTACTTCTTCGAGGTTAGACTGGATACTTATTGGGTACAAGTTGTTTATGTATTCACGCTACACTTCTACACTTATTATGCAGGATCTGAGGCAGGTGCATCTGACAGTCTTACCGGCGCGCACCCCGATACCCCGAGGCCTAGTGGTGAGCTGCTCTTCTGAGTCCGTTCGGCAGCACCCGAGGTTTCTCTTTTGTATTACTTTCTGTCTACTCTATTTCAGACAGTAGTTTAAAGTTTTTGTATATTCTATTAGTAGCTCATACACTTGTGACACCAGGTCCTGAAATTATACTAGTAGACATTTGATGGCTTTTGAGTATTTATTTCACCACACTTGTTCTTATATTAGTTTACACTTTATTTTTATTAAAATTTTCACCTCTTACTTACTTAACAAATAAAAATCAACTATTTCGAAATAGTTAAAAGGAATGAACACATGGCTAGTTCCCCGTTGGCTTGCCTAGCGGCGACGTTGGGCGCCATCACGACCTATAGATGAAATTGGGTCGTGACAACATGGTATCAGAGCATTAGGCTCACGTAAGTCTCACAAGTTATGAGCAAGCCTAATAGAGTCTTGCAGATCGGTGCAGAGACGTTCGTACTTATCTTCGAGAGGCTACAGGGTGTTAGGAAACTACTCTTTCTTCATATCCTATCGTGCAGTTGATGTTGTACTAAGTATCTTTCTCTTATTCTCTCACAGATGGTGAGAACGCGCACGACAGATGTACCCGATCATGGAGGAGCTGCTCCCCCTGTTGCTAGAGGCCGAGGGAGGGCTCCAGCTTGTGGTAGAGGATGAGGACGTCCCAAAGTTTCCCCAATTGTGCCACTAGTAGATCCAGTAGATGATTCTATTATTGAGGAGCAGGGCGAGGTGCCTGCAGTAGAGCCAGCCCCAATAGATTTCATGTCCGCACCGGGATTCCAGAAGGTCATGGGTCGTGTGTTGCGGTTCATGGATTCTATGACTCAGGCTGGTTTATTTCCAGCAGACCCAACCACATCTCAGGCGGGAGGGGGAGCACAGACCCCTAACACTCAAGCTCCAAGGAATGCGGCTGCCATATATCAGACCCCGGGCACACTACTCGTGGGTGGAGTTCAGCCAGTTGCAACAGCTATACCTGAGCCCAGATCAGTTACAGCCGGTGATCCACATAAGTTATTGGACAGATGGACCAGGCTACATCCTTCTATCTTTGGAGGTGAGCGGCATGAGGACCCCCAAGACTTTATTGATCGGTGCAGGGATAGACTGCACAAGATGACGATATTGGCGTCCCACGGGATGGACGTTACAACCTTTCAACTAGAGGGCGGGGCCCGTAGATGGTAGCAATCTTATCTTCTCGGCAGACAAGCAGGCTCTCCTCCCATGACTTGGGACCAGTTCACACGCATCTTCTTGGACATATACATTCCACCCTCTTAGAGGGAAGAGTTGCGATTTCAGTTCGATGAGCTCCAGTAGGGCAAGATGTCGGTGACCGACTATGAGGCAAGATTCTATGAGTTGTCTCGCCATGCACTTATGATAATTCCTACCAATGCAGAGAGAGTATGGAGGTTTGTTGCAGGTTTGCACTCTGGTATTCAGGCCACTATGGCCCGAGAGGTTGAGATGGGGACTTCGTACGAGTTAGTTGTGGCGCTCCAGCTAGATTCTTTGCCTTTCCAACCAGACCAGATGCAATAGCCTCAGATGCCGTGATCAGAGGTATTATTTCTGTCTGCGGTAGGGATGCTTCAGTACTATTTGATCCAGGAAATTCATATTCATATGTTTCATCTCTGTTTGCTCATTTCCTGGGTGTTCCTCGCGAGTCCTTGGGTACTCCTGTTTATGTGTCCACTCTAGTGGGCGATTCTGTCGTTGTGGATCGGGTCTATCGGTCCTGTATCGTGACTTTTTTGTGGTTATGGGACTAGAGCGTATCTTCTGTTGGTTGATATGACCAACTTTGAGGTCATCCTGGGCATGGATTGGTTGTCCCCATATCACACCATCCTTGATTGCTATGCCAAGACTGTCACCTTGGCGATGCTAGAGCTTTTATGAAGGCTCGACACATGGCCGAGAAGGGTTGTTTGGCTTATCTAGATTATGTTCGGGATACTACTATAAAGACCCCGGCGATTGATTCAGTGCCCGTGGTCCGGGAGTTCTCCGATGTATTTCCTTCTGATCTTCCAGGCACGCCACCAGATCTTGATATCTATTTCTGTATTGATTTGGCTTCAGATACCCATCCTATGTCTATCCCACCGTACCGCATGGCTTCGAAAGAGTTGAAGGAGTTGAAATAACAACTTGAAGAGTTGCTAGCAAAGGGGTTTGTCAAACCGTGTGTGTCGCCTTGGGGTGCACCGGTGTTATTCGTGAAGAAGAAAGATGGGACTATGCGGATGTACATTGATTACCGCCTGCTGAACAAAGTTACCATTAAGAACAAGTACCCGTTGATGCGTATTGATGATTTGTTTGACCAGTTGCAGGGTGCCAGGGTGTTCTCTAAGATTGACTTGAGATTGGGGTATCATCAGTAGAAGATTCATGATTCGGATGTTCCGCAGACGACTTTCCGGACTAGATATGGACACTATGAGTTTCTAGTGATGTCCTTCGGTTTGACTAACGTGCCGATGACATTTATGGATTTAATGAACCGGGTGTTCAGGCCGTATATTGACTCGTTTGTCATTGTCTTCATTGATGACATTTTGATCTACTCGCGTAGCATGGAGGAGCATGAGCAGCATTTGAGAGTGGTGCTTCAAACCTTGCGGGAACAAAAGCTATATGCTAAGTTCTCCAAGTGTGAGGTTTGGTTAGATTCTGTAGCATTCTTGGGGTATGTTGTATTAGGCGAGGGTATTAAGGTAGATCCCAAGAAGATCGAAGCATTTTATAATTGGCCTCGTCCTACCACAGTGACCGAGATCAGGAGCTTCTTGGGGTTAGTAGGTTATTATCGTCAGTTTGTGGAGAGCTTCTCTTCTATTGCAGCACCTTTGACTAGATTGACCGAGAAGGGTGCTCCGTTCCGATGGTCCGACGATTGTGAGGTGAGCTTTCAGAAGCTCAAAACCGCCTTGACTTTAGCACCGATGTTAGTGTTGTATTTCGGTTCAGGGATGTATACTGTGTATTGCGACGCTTCACGCATTGACCTGGGTTGTGTATTGATGCAGGGGGGGCGATTTATTGCATATGCTTCACATCAGCTGAAGCCCCACGAGGAGAATTACTCCGTACATGATTTGGAGTTGGCCACGATTGTTCATGCTCTTAAGATCTGGAGGCATTATCTTTATGGGGTGTCCTATGAGGTTTACATCAATCATCGTAGCTTGCAGCATTTGTTCAAGCAGAGGGATCTCAATTTGAGGCAGCGCAGGTGGCTTGAGTTACTGAAAGATTATGATATTACCATCCTTTATCATCCGGGCAAGGCGAATGTGGTTGTGGATGCCTTGAGCAGAAAGGCGGAAAGTATGGGTAGTTTGGCATTCATTTCAGTAGAGGAGAGGCCACTAGCTTTGGACATTCAGTCTTTGGCTAACAGACTAGTGAGGTTGGATATTTCAGAGCCCAGCCGAGTTCTTGCATGCGTCGTCGCCCAATCTTCACTATTCGAGTAGATCAAGGCTCGCCAGTACGACGATATGCACTTATTACTTCTTAGAGAGACAATACTACAGGTTGGTTCCAAGGAGGTTACTATGAGCGAAGATGGTGTTCTGCGACTTCAGGGTCATCTAAGTGTCGACGTCGAATCCTCGTCACTACTTCTTCGAGGTTAGACTGGATACTTACTGGGTACATATTGTTTATGTACTCACGCTACACTTCTGTACTAATCATGCAGGATCTGAGGCAGGTGCATCTGTCAGTCTTACCGGCGCGCACCCCCGATACACCGAGGCCTAGTGGTTCTAAGTCCGTTCGGCAGCACCCAGAGTCTCTCTTTTGCATTACTTTTGTCTACTCTATTTCACACAGTAGTTTAGAGTTTTTGTATATTCTACTAATAGCTCATAAACTTGTGACACTAGGTCCTGAAATTATGCTAGTAGACATTTGATGACTTTTGAGTATTTATTTCACCACACTTGTTCTTATATTAGTTTACACTTTATTTTTATTAAATGTTTCACCTCTTACTTACTTAACAAATAAAAATCAACACATGGCTAGTTCCCCGTTGGCTTGCCTAGCGGCGACGTTGGGTGCCATCATGACCTATAGATGAAATTGGGTCGTGGCACTAGAGCTATGGGCTAGATAACAATCCCGTTGAGTCTTCCACTTAGATTGTCTAATTAATTTATCTGGTTTATTTATTGGCAGGGTTAATATTACTCGTAGTATTCTCTCGAAGTACTACTCGCCTATTCAAGCTAACCTAACGCCTATATTCCTATGGAATTAGGATTAACAAGAACGCATTAATAATTCCTGTATAATAACCAAGCAAGACAATTAGGTATATCCTTATCCTAACCGCAAATCCGTTCTCGATACTCAGGTTCAAGATCTTGCTCTACTCAATCTTATATTCAATCTAAAATTCCCTCTCCCGAGTTCAATCTTAGATTCGTAGATAATATTCAATTGGTGATCAAACAATCAAATAAGTATATGCAAGATTGAATAAATAAACCAATACGATAAAATGATAAGAACAATTCAAGCTTCAAACTACAACGTTCATGTAGCATCCCGCAACTCTAAATCTAATAAACTATGAGATTAAAGGAAGAGAAGAGAAGAAAAACTAGTTGAAAGCTTCCTCCAAGCGTGGTTTATGTTCTCCCCTTCAAAGTGGCGTGTTATCCTCCCAAAATTATGTCAGATCTACTCCAAATTAAGTTTAGGACACCTATATACGAGTTGGGACCGTATATGATCGAAATAACCTTGTCCCGGGTGAAATAAGAAAAATCTCGTCACACAGGGTCCAGGCCAGCGCCTCACGCTGTCTCTGGCGCAGAAACCAGAAACATTTTCACGTTCAATTCCTTCTTTGCTTTCAATCGCATTGCCCTTCTCTTTTGTCGTTCACTTGGGGGATAAACACCAAAGGGTGTCCCCCCTTTGTTTCCTTTTTTTTATTCTTTCTTTTTCTTCCGCGTTTATTTAATTTTGCTCCAAATCTCTTCATCTTTATACCGCTTTATTCCTACACAGTTAAAATATAATATTAAGCATACAGTAATATAATGAATACTCAAAAGACGATTAAAAGTGCTATAATGTGAGGAAATAATGGTTAAATATATACATTTTTGGCCGAACATCAACACCCTATACTTAGACTCTTGCTCGTCCTCGAGTAAGCATTAAAATCACTTTCAATAAATCAAGCCTAGAAACACCACCACTTCGGTTGATGCTAACAATTAGGCCATATAGAAACTCAAACCATCAAATATACACTTTCTGATCATCGTGCAAGATATACAAGTCACAAACAAACAACAAACTTCTAACCTCCTAACCTCAGAGAAGGACTCTAACTCACCAAATTTAAGCTCGCTCACCTACTCTGTCAAATAAAGCTAATAACATCACATATCTATCATGAAACAAGTGCCCTCATAAGAAGAAATAGTCCATACACTCAAATCAAAGAATGAATATAATTTAAGGACTTAGCATCAAAAAACAACTCTCGCACTCACAAACGAATTCACATGTATGAACAAAGAACCATAGGCTTGCCCATTATATACATCTCTACTAATTAAGTATGCCCGAATATAATCAAATATGACTTTAACGGGTTGTAATATTTGCTAGGAGACAGGTTGGAAAACTATATAGTAGTGACTAACACTTCCCTAAGCACTTTGCATTTTTAGACTTCATCATCCATTATTTTCTACTCTTCACTTTATTTTTTAGCCCTCTCTTCATATATTATTTTACAAGTATTTCCCTCATATCAATAACGTTTCATTTTTTTTCAAAGCAATTTTTTTTCATTCTCTTTTTTTTCATGTCACAGTATTTTCAAGAGGGCCTTTCATCACTTTTCAGCTATCGTTGGTTACCATTATTTTTACTTAATCATCCCTTTCTTCAAATTTATCAATTAATATCATAGTCTATGCAACAATGCTCAAGGAAGAAGGGTGCAAAAACTATGGATTCAATAAAAGAATCAAGGCAAAATTAGGCTTCCAAACGAAAGGCTATAGGCTCAAAAGGCTAACTAGTGGTAAAATATTTAAAAAGGCTAAAATTCACAAAACATAGCAAAGAAAGCCTATTATCATCTTCTAAATAGAGCAACACTTTTATTTTGCTTCAATTACATGCAGGGCAAGTTCTAGACTAAGATGCAAAATATGGAATATATGTAAGAAACCCTCACCCCACATGGCACAAGTATCAATCAAGATGGATCAATTCTACTCTAAGACAGAAATGATCATAGCGAATAACAAAATAAGAATAAGCTATATACAGAGTCACAACCCTGAGCTTAGGTTTCAGAAAGTCTGCTATTCTATTCATTACTCAAGCACTCAGAGGAAAGTACTACTCAAGCTTAGGCTTAAAAATGCTAGTATCAAACAATTCACAAAGGTTTTTCTTCTTTCTCTTTTACTACTCCTAAAAAAAATCTAATCCTAAAAATAAAAAAAATTACGCGGTTCAAGTTATATCCCCTGAAAAAGAACTGATGCAAAAAGAAAAAACAAGGGGGATTATTACCTAACTAAACCTAACTAGATCAAAAAAACAATATTTATGGATTTTTTTATTGGACTTTGATCCTTCAATAAAGCTGTCCAAGAGATCCATTGTCAAGAAAAGTCCGAGCTTTTTTTTTTTATTTACACTTTTATTTTTTTAAAAAAACAAACACTACTACACTAGGAAAGAGTACTACAACTAAGCTAGGATAACACAAAAAATTACCCAGACAATCTCCTTACCCCACACTTAAAATTGTGTAATGTCCTCAATGCATACAATAAATAACAAGAAGGTAAAAGAGACTCCCTACCAGGCCAAAGGCCGAAACATTCGTGGCTCACGGGATACTCAGACTTCTCTCATGTATGGTCCTTTGTGCGGGCACCCCACACTTAGTTCCAACCACCTGCTCGATTTTGCATACTTCCATGCTCCTACTCCTACAAAAATACAAAAATAATACTATAAAAATAACACTAAAAAAAAAAGAATAAAAAGAAGCAATAGAATTGGGTTGCCTCCCAACAAGCACTTGATTTAACGTCGCGGCACGACGCCATCACTTTCACCACTTTTCCTTCCACTTTGAGGATATGAATTGTATCCCTAACTTTGCATCAATTTTTCAGTTACGTTCTTGGGGCGGTGGTGTGAAAATTAAGGAACCAAGCAAACAATATCGCATCTTGCACTTCTTGGCCTTTAAGTGAGGGATATCATTTTGTCTCCTTGGCATCACTAATTTCAGAATGTATGCACTTTGTTCCTCATCCATTGACTCCTCCATAGGCTCAGATGGATGAATTCTCGTGTCACCAACCAAACACAATGTTGAAAAATAGTTAGAATGAGGTCCAATGCACTCCAACTCTAGAATCGCTTCACTTTTAACATCCTCACTTTTGCACACTTCGTCAACCTTAGCATCATTAATAATATTTTGGTCGAATAGTTGGAATTCCTCCTTCCGCTCCACAAGCTGGCCAGTATCCACAATAATTGGTTGTAGAGCATCAGACGCCTCAACCATTTTATTCAATAACAGGAGTGGACACATAAACAGGAGTGCCCAAGGACTCACGAGGAATATCTAGGAAATGAGAAAACAGAGATGAAACATATGAATAGGTAGACCCTAGATTAAATAATACCGAATCATCCCTACCGCAGACAGAATTAATACCTGTGATCATGGCATCTGAGGCCACTACATCTGGTCTGGCTGGAAATTGCATAGAACCTAGCTGGGGCATCGACTGGCTGGCCCCCATATGTCTGGGCTGCAGCTGGCTGTCCTCTACCTGCTTGGCTTCCACCACTAGGATGGCCCCTACCCGCCTGTCCTCCGCCTCTGGGCGGCCGGATAGCTGGTGTTGTAATCATGAGCTGTTGGCCTTGCTGCACTGCCTTCCCCCGAAGCCTGGAGCAAAATCTCCGCACATGACTAAAATCCCCGCACTCGAAACAACCTCTTGGTACGGTGATCTTCTGCCCTGAAGTCTGAACTTGATGGCCTGAATACCCATTGGAAGAACCTTGAATGGCCGGTGGGAGATATGAACTCTCCGGCATGGCACTAAAGTAGGCGCTGGAAGAACCCTGATGGCTTGAGTACCCACTGGAAGAACCCTGGATAGCTGGTGGGCGGTAAGAACTCTCCGACAAGGCACTGAAATAGGGTCTCGCCAGAGCACCCCGAGGAGGTGGTGGTGCTGGATATGTGGGCTTGCTAGGCTGAACCATCCCAAACTGGCTGTGGACCCCTACCAGGGCGCCTCTAAACTCCCCAGAATAACGGACCCTTTTGTCCTTGTGCATCTTCTCTCTATCTCTCTGACGGTAACCCTCAATCCTCCGAGCTATCTCCACTACTAGCTGACAAGAAGTCCCCATCTCAACCTCCCGGGCCATAGTAGCCTGAATACCTGAGTGCAACCCCACAACAAACCTCTGCACTCGCCCTGCCTGAGTAGGAAGTACCATAAGTACATGGAGAGATAACTCAGAGAATCTCACCTTATAATCGGTCACTGACATCTGACCCTGCTGGAGCTACTCAAACTAAAACCGCAACTCTTCCCTCTGAGAAGGTGGAATATACCTGTCCAAGAATAGGCGTGTAAATTGGTCCCAAGTCATGGAAGGAGAACCTGGTGACCTACCAAGAAGATAAGACTGCCACCACCTACAGGCCCTGCCCTCTAGCTGGAAAGTAGTGAAGTCTAACCCGTGGGAATCCAATATCCTCATGTTATGCAGTTTGTCCCTGCATCGATCAATGAAATCCTGGGGATCCTCATGCCGCTCACCTCCAAAGATAGAAGGATGTAGCCTAGTCCATCTATCCAATAGCTTATGCGGCTTGCCGGCCACAGTTGGTCTAGGCTCAGGTGCCGCTGCTGCAATTGGTTGGGCACTGCCCATGGGTAGTGCACCTGGGGTCTGATATACGGCAACCGCATGTCCTGAATCCTGAGCAGTATGGGTCTGTGCTCCCCTTCCCGCTTGAGATGTGGCTGGGTCAGCTGGAAATAAACCAGCCTGGGTCATAGAATCCATGAACCGTAGCATACGGCCCATGACCTCCTGAAAGCCCGGTGCTGACATGAAATCAACTGGGGTTGGCTCTGCTGTTGGCACCTCGCCCTGCTCCTCAATAATTGGATCCTCCACTAGATCCGCTGGTGGTGCAACTGGGGCACTCTGGGACGTCCTCGTCCCCTACCTCGGGCAGGTACCCTCCCTCGACCTCTGCCGTGGCCTTTAGCAATAGGGGGAGCAGCCCCTCCCGGGTTTGGAATGTCCATCGTGCACATTCGCACCATATGTGAGAGAATAAGAGAAGAAACATAGTACACTATCAACTACACGATAAGAGATGAATGAAGAGTAGTTTCCTAACACCCTATAGCCTCTTGAAGATAAGTGCGGACGTCTACACACTAATCCGCAAGACTCTATTAGGCTTGCCCGTAACTAGTGAGACCTACGTGAACCTAGTGCTCTGATACCATGTTGTCACGACCCAATTTCATAATAGGTCGTGATGGCGCCTAACGCCGCCGCTGGGCAAGCCAACTGTGAACTAGTCAAGTGATTTCCTCTTTTTAACAAATTCTTTTCCAAGTAATTAAAATTTTATTAAATTAAAAAGAATTTGAGAAATAAAAGATCTAAAATAAATAACACGAAAGAAACTGTGTGCAATCATAATCATAGAATAAAACCAAAACCGCAAGTCTACTAGTGTGTGCCAAGACCCGGTGTCATAAGTGTATGACCATCTAGTAGAATATACAAAAGAATACTAGTCTACTGTCCAAAGTGAAATAGATAGAAAGATACAATCAAAAGAAAGACTCCGGCTGCAACAGAACGGGCTCAGAAGGCAACTCACCGTGAAGCCTCGAAGTGGTAATCAAATGGGCGCGCCGGACTGATATCCAGATGCACCTGCCTCAGATCCTGCACATTAAAGTGCAGAAGTGTAGCGTGAATACATAAACAACATATACCCAGTAAGTATCCAGTCTAACCTCGAAGAAGTAGTGATGAGGGGTCAACTTTGATACTTACTATGGGCTAACAATAATAAGTCAAAATTTTAATTAAGCATGGATTACATGAAGAATACTGAAAACCCAATAACAGGAAACAGTAAATAATCCCTTCACCAATATTAAGTCCCAAATTTAATTTTCATTATTTAACAATTTATATCTCAAGCCAAAGAAGTAATATAAATTATAATTGGTTCCAAATATTTATCATGCGCAAATTATGCCGAGGTAGTATGGCCCGATCCAGCATAATATTTAAACTGTGCACTGCCGAGGGCCGAACGACACGAACCATAGATGCATCTATCTGCTACCGATGCATTCAGCCCTCTCCACAAATAGAAATTATTTTAAGAAAAACACAAATTCTCAATAACAGTCAAGTGTTCCATTCACAACTTCAAGTAAGTGAAATTTAATTCTATTATCAGGTTTCAAAAGACATAAGCAATTATGTTAACAAGTAGGGTACAAACATTGTAAGTATAGCATGATATGGGTCCTAGACTACCCGGACAATAGCATAATTATTAGCTACGTACGGACTCTCGTCACCTCGTGCGTACGTAGCCCCCACAAATAGAAGCACATTTTAATTCAATTCACCTATGGGGTTAATTCCCTCTTACATGGTTAGAAAAGAGACTTACCTCGCCTCAAAGCCTACTTTTCGGTCCAAGATTATGGTCAAAACCTCAATTTGGTGCCGAACAATCCAAAACTAATCAAATAGTATATAAACTAATCAATACATGTTCAAAAGTTCATTTTCCAACTATTAAAGTGATTACCCAACCCTAAATGTAAGATTCCTAAAAGTCACCCTCGGGCCCAGGTGCCCAGATTTCGGAAATGTTTGAAGAAAGTTGTTACCCATAACCTCACGAACTCAAATATATGATTTTTACTACATTCTATAACCAATTTCGTGGTCAAACTCATTTTTACCCAAAACCTAGGTTTTCATCTAAACCCTTGATTTTACAAAATGTTTACATGTTAATCTACCCATAATCTATGTATTTAACTCATGTTGTGTAGAAATTACTTACCTCAAAGTGCTAGGTGAAAACCCCCCTTCAAAGAGCTCCAAAATCGCCCAAGAGATGAAATAAAAATGAGCTAAACGGCCTAAGTCCCGCATTTAATAGAGCCGTGCACAGGTCTCAGATGTCGCATTTGCCGAGGTCGTGCGGCCCGATCCAATATAATATTAAATTGTGCACTGCCGGAGGGTCGAACGACGCTAACCATAGATACATCTATTTACTGCCGAGGCGCTCGGCCAGATCCACAATTAACAATTTATTTTCAAGAAAACATAAGTTTCCCATTTACATTCAAGTATCTCATACAAATCTTCAAGTAAGTTAATTTAACCTTATACAATTCTTTTATCAATTTCTATCATGATTAAGTGATTATATTAGCAAGTAAGGGCACAAATATTTCAAGTATAGCATGATACGGGTCCTAAACTAACCGAAATATAGCATAATAGTTGCTACGTACGAACTCTCGTCACCTCGTACGTACGTAGCCCCCACAATTAGGTACAAACATTTATTTAATTCAGCTATGGGGTTAATTCCCTCTTACAAAGTTAGAAAGGAGACTTACCTCGCCTCAAAGCCTACTTCCCAAATCAAGAGCGCGCTCAAACCTCCAAATTTGACGCCAAACGACTCGAAGCAAGTCAAACATTACATAAACTAATCAATCTATGCTCAAAAGTTCATAATTCCACCATTTAAGTGATTACCCACCCTAAATTGCAAGATTCCTAAAATTTACCCCCGGGCCCACATGCTCGGATTCCAGAAATTTTCAAAGAATGTCGTTACCCATAACCTTAGGAACATGAATATATGATTTTTACTAAATTCCATAACAAATTTCGTGGTTAAATCTCGTTTTTATCAAAAACCTAGGTCTTCCTCTAAACCCTTATTTTTCACTAATTTTCACATGTTAATCTACCCATAATCTAAGTATTAAACTCATAATAGGTAGAAATTACTTACCTCCAATAGCTAGTGGGAATCCCTCTCAAGAAGCTCCAATAAAGAGTGAGAGAAAATGAGTGAAAATGGATTAAGTCTCATATTAAGTGAACCTCACTGTCCCTGCAATTTTTGTACCTGCGGTGCATTGGCCGCACCTACGGATTCGCTTCTGCGGACCAGATGTCCGCTTCTGCACAATTGGCTGGGTCGGCTGGGGCTGCATCTGCGGAAGGGCTCCCACTTCTGCGGTCCCGCTTCTGCGTAGAAAGAGTCGCATCTGCGGAACCTGGCTGGCCATCCTTGGATCGCATCTGCGGGGGCTTGGCTCGCACCTGCGGCTGGCCAACCGCAGGTGTGGTTATGACAGATCGGGATCACTCAGCTGCAGTTCCAAATTCTCAACTTAGTCTGAGCCTCGTCTGATTGGCACTCAGGGCCCCCGGGGCCCTGCCTAAACATATCAACAAGTTTGGAATCACAAAACAGACTCACTCGAACTCACGGAACGCCCGAAATAACATTAAAACTAAGAATCACACCCTAAAACCAATTGAATCAAACTTAAGAACTTCAAGTTCTTTAATTTACTTCCAATGCGCTGAAACGCACTTATACTACTCGGAATGACACCAAAATTTGCGTGCAAGTCTTAAATGACACTACAGAACAATTCCTGGTCTCGGAATTCCGTTTTGACCTCGATATCACCAAAACCCACTCCAAACCAAATTTTAAAGGGCTTCTAAAACCTTCAAGAACCAACTTTCACTATTGGGTGCCAAAACGCTCCCGGGTCATCCAAAACCCGATCTGAACATACGCGCAAGTCCAAAATAATCATACGAACCTATTGGAACCGTCAAATCCCGATTCCGAGGTCGTTTACTCAAAATATTGACCAAAGTCAAACTTGGCCTTTTAAACCAACCTTAAGGAACCAAGTGTTCCGATTTCAACCCAAACTCTTCCAAATCCCGAACCAACCATCCCCGTAAGTCATAATCAGTAAAAGCAAGTACGGAAAGTCTTATTTAGCGGAACGTGGTTCTATAAAGCAAAACGACCGGTCGGGTCATCACATTCTCCACCTCTTAAACAAACGTTCGCCCTCGAATGGGTTTAGATTCATACCTGAAGTGCTGAAATAAGTGTGGATATCTGCTCCACATGTCCTCCTCGGACTCCCAGGTCGCCTCCTCGACTGGTTGGCCCCTCCACTAAACCTTTACTGTGGAAATCCTCTTGGACCTCAACCGGCGATCCTGTCTAGCAACAATAGCAACTGGATCCTCCTCATAACCCAAGCTCTCATCTAGCTGAATAGTACTGAAGTCTAACACGTGAGACAAGTCGGTGTGATACCTCCGGAGCATAGACACGTAAAAAACTAGATGAAACCCTGATAGGCTAGGAGGTAAAGCAACCTCCCCAACTCGCCTCAACACCTCAAATGGGCCTATAAACCTTGGGCTCAACTTGCCCTTCTTTCCGAATCTCATAATACCCTTCATCGGCGAGACTTTCAAGAGAACCTTCTCGCCGACCATAAATGATACATCGTGCGCCTTCTGATCAGCGTAACTCTTTTGTCTGGACTGTGCTGTGCGAAGTCGCTCCAGAATCAACTTTACCTCTTCCATGGCATCCTTTACCAAATTAGTACCATATAACCTAGCCTCACTGGGCTCAAACCACCCGATGGGAGAATGACATCGCCGACCATATAAAGCCTCAAATGGAGCTATCTCGATGCTGGACTGATAACTGTTGTTGTAAGATAACTCAGCCAAAGGCAAACACTGATCCCAATGTCCCCCAAAGTCAATCACACATGCTCTGAGCATGTCGTCCAATATTTGACCTGTCCGCTCTGACTGCCCGTCGGTCTGTGGATGAAATGATGTGCTGAGCTCTACACGGGTCCCCAACTCACTCTGTATGGCTCTCCCGAAACGTGAAGTGAACTGAGGGCTCTATCTGATATGATGTAAATAGGCACACCGTGCAACCGAACTATCTCCCTAATATAAATCTAGGCCAACTTTTGTGAGGTATATGTAGTCACAACCGGAAGGAAGTGTGCCAACTTGGTCAACCTGTCGACAATGACCCAAACTGAATGAAACTTCCCCAAGGTCAGTGGCAACCCAACTACGAAGTCCATAGCACTGCGCTCCCATTTCCACTCAGGTATAGTCATCTGCTGAAGTAGGCCACCTGACCTTTGGTGCTCATACTTGACCTGCGGGCAATTTAGACACCTAGATACATACTCTATTATGTCTTGCTTCATCCGCCACCACCAATAATGTTGTCTCAGGTCACGATACATCTTTGTAGAACCTGGATGAATGGAATACCGAGAATTGTGTGCCTCCTATAGGATCCTATCCCTCAAGCCATCAACATTAGAAACACATATACGACCCTGGAGTCGCAGAACACCATCCTCGCCCATAGAAACTTCTTTGGCACCACCTTGTAGTACCGTCTCTCTAAGAACTACCAAGTGCGAATCATCAAACTGCCGGGCCTTGATCTGCCCCAATAATGAAGACTGAGCAACAACACATGCAAGAACTCGGCTGGGATCTGAAATATCCAACCTTACAAGTTTGTTAGCCAAAGACTAAATATCCAAAGCTAGTGGCCTCTCCTCCGATGAAATAAATGCCAAGCTACTTATACTCTCTGCCTTCCTGCTTAAGGCATCCGCGACCACATTCGCCTTTCCCGGATGATAAAGAATGGTGATGTCATAATCCTTCAGTAACTTGAGCCATCTATGCTGCCTCAAATTGATATCTCTTTGCTTGAACAAATGTTGTAAGCTGTGATGATCAGTATAAATCTCACATGACACCCCATACAGATAATGCCTTCATATCTTAAGAGCATGAACAATCGCGGCTAACTCCAAATCGTGCACGGGATAATTATTCTCATGGGGCTTCAGCTGACGTGAAGCATATGCAATAACTCACCCCTCTTATATCAATACACAACCCAGACCAACGCGTGAAGCGTCGCAATACATAGTATACATCCCTGAACTGGAAGGCAACACTGGAACCGATGTTGTAGTCAAAGCTGTCTTAAGCTTCTGAAAGCTCGCCTCATAATCATCGAACCAAAGAAACGGGGCACCTTTCTGGGTCAATCTAGTCAAAGGTGCTGCAATGGATGAAAACCCTCCACAAACCGTCGATAATAGCCTACTAACCCCAAGAACCTCCTGATCTCAGTCGCCGAAGTGGGACGAGGCCAACTCTAAACTGCCTCAATCTTCTTGGGATCCACTTTAATACCCTTTCCTGATATAACATGCCCCAAGAATGCCACAGACTCTAGCCAAAAACTCACATTTGGATAACTTAGCATATAGCTCCTGTTCTCGCAATGTCTGAAGTACCACTCTCAAATACTGCTTGTGCTCCCCCAGGCTACGTGAGTAAATCAAGATCTCATCAATGAAGACAATACTGAAAGAATCAATATAAGGCCTGAACACCCGGTTCATCAAACCCATAAACGCCGCTGGGGCATTAGTCAAGCCGAAGGAAATCACTAGAAACTCATAATGATCATATCTGGTACGGGAGGCAGCCTTCAGAACATCTGAGTCCCGAATCTTCAACTGATGGTACCCCGATCTCAGGTCAATCTTAGAAAACACCTTAGCACCCTGCAACTGGTCAAACAAATCATCGATACGTGGCAACGGGTACTTGTTCTTGATGGTAACCTTGTTCAACTGGCGGTAATCAATTCACATCCGCATAGTCCCTTCTTTCTTCTTCACAAATAACATTGGTGCACCCCAAGGTGATACACTTGGTCTCACAAAACCCTTTGCTAACAACTCCTCAAGCTGCTCCTTCAACTCTTTCAATTCTTTCGGAGCCATACGGTACAGTGGAATAGATATAGGCACGGTGCCTGGAGCCAAATCAATATAGAAATCAATATCACGATCTGGCGGCATGCCTGGAAGGTCAAAAGGAAACACATTGGCGAATTTCCGGACTACTGGCACTGAATCAATCGTCGGAGACTCTGCAGTGGTGTCCCAAACATAAGCAAGATAAGCCAAACAACCCTTCTCAACCATATGTCGAGCCTTCATAAAAGAGATGACCCGACTAGCTGTACTAACTGAGGAACCCTTCCACTCCAATGTCGGTAATTTTGCCATCGCTAAGGTAATAGTATTGGCATGACAATCAAGGACGGCGTGGTATGGAGATAACCAGTCCATACCAAAAGATGACCTCAAAGTCGATCATATCAAGTAGCAGAAGGTCTGCCCTAGTCTCGTAACCACAGAATGTGACCACACAGGGCCGGTAGATCCGATCCACAGCCACAGAATCGCCCACAGGAGTGGACACATAAATTGGAGTACCCAAGGACTCACAAGGAATATCCAGAAAATGAGCAAACAGAGATGACACATATGAATAGGTGGACCCTGGATTAAATAATACCGAAGCATCCCTACCGCATACCGAAATAATACCTGTGATCACGGCATTTGAGGCCAATGCATCTGGCCTGGCTGGAAAAGTATAGAATCTGGATGGAGCGTCGGTGGTATGGCCTCCGCCTGACTAAACAGTAGCTGACTGGCCTCCTCCTTCCTAGCCTCCACCTCTAGGACAGCCCTTGCCAGCCAGCACTCCGCCTCTGGGCGGCCGGACAGCTGGTGCTGTAATCATGGGTTGTCGACCCTGTTACACTGCCTTGCCCCGAATCCTAGGGAAGAATCTCCTCATGTGACTGAGATCTCTGCACTTGAAACAGCCCCTTGGTGCGGCGATCTATTGCCCTGGTATCTGATCCTGATAGCCTGTAGACCCACTGGAAGAAGCCTGAATAGCTGGTGGGCTGTATGAACTCTCCGGCATGGCACTAATATAGGAGCTGGAAGAACCCTGGTGACCTGAGTACCCACTGGAAGAACCCTAGAGGGCTGGTGGGCAGTAAGAACTCTCTGGTGTGGCACGGAAATAGGGGCACGCTGNTCACATCCGCATAGTCCCTTCTTTCTTCTTCACAAATAACATTGGTGCACCCCAAGGTGATACACTTGGTCTCACAAAACCCTTTGCTAACAACTCCTCAAGCTGCTCCTTCAACTCTTTCAATTCTTTCGGAGCCATACGGTACAGTGGAATAGATATAGGCACGGTGCCTGGAGCCAAATCAATATAGAAATCAATATCACGATCTGGCGGCATGCCTGGAAGGTCAAAAGGAAACACATTGGCGAATTTCCGGACTACTGGCACTGAATCAATCGTCGGAGACTCTGCAGTGGTGTCCCAAACATAAGCAAGATAAGCCAAACAACCCTTCTCAACCATATGTCGAGCCTTCATAAAAGAGATGACCCGACTAGCTGTACTAACTGAGGAACCCTTCCACTCCAATGTCGGTAATTTTGCCATCGCTAAGGTAATAGTATTGGCATGACAATCAAGGACGGCGTGGTATGGAGATAACCAGTCCATACCAAAAGATGACCTCAAAGTCGATCATATCAAGTAGCAGAAGGTCTGCCCTAGTCTCGTAACCACAGAATGTGACCACACAGGGCCGGTAGATCCGATCCACAGCCACAGAATCGCCCACAGGAGTGGACACATAAATTGGAGTACCCAAGGACTCACAAGGAATATCCAGAAAATGAGCAAACAGAGATGACACATATGAATAGGTGGACCCTGGATTAAATAATACCGAAGCATCCCTACCGCATACCGAAATAATACCTGTGATCACGGCATTTGAGGCCAATGCATCTGGCCTGGCTGGAAAAGTATAGAATCTGGATGGAGCGTCGGTGGTATGGCCTCCGCCTGACTAAACAGTAGCTGACTGGCCTCCTCCTTCCTAGCCTCCACCTCTAGGACAGCCCTTGCCAGCCAGCACTCCGCCTCTGGGCGGCCGGACAGCTGGTGCTGTAATCATGGGTTGTCGACCCTGTTACACTGCCTTGCCCCGAATCCTAGGGAAGAATCTCCTCATGTGACTGAGATCTCTGCACTTGAAACAGCCCCTTGGTGCGGCGATCTATTGCCCTGGTATCTGATCCTGATAGCCTGTAGACCCACTGGAAGAAGCCTGAATAGCTGGTGGGCTGTATGAACTCTCCGGCATGGCACTAATATAGGAGCTGGAAGAACCCTGGTGACCTGAGTACCCACTGGAAGAACCCTAGAGGGCTGGTGGGCAGTAAGAACTCTCTGGTGTGGCACGGAAATAGGGGCGCATTGGAGCACCTCGAGGAGGTGGTGGTGATGAATATGGGGGCCTGCTAGACTGACCTCTCCCAAACTGACCTCTGCCCCTTGCCGGGGCACCTCTAAACTCTCCAGAGAAACGGGCCCTCTTGTCCTATTGCATCTGCTCTCTCACTCTCTGACAGTAGCCCTCAATCCTCTGAGCAATCTCCACTACCAGCTGATAAGAAGTACCCATCTCAACCTCTCAGGCCGTATTGGCCAAATACCGGAGTGCAGCCCTGCAACAAACCTCTGTACTCTCTCTGCGTCCGTAGGAAGTATCATAAGTGTATGGCGAGACAACTAGAAAACCTTGCCTCATAGTCGGTCACTGACATCTGACCCTGCTCAAGCTGCTCAAACTGATACCACAACCCTTCCCTCTTTGAGGGTGGAATATACCTATCCCGGAAAAGCTGTGTGAACTGGCTCCAAGTCATGGGAGAAGAAGATAAGACTGCCACCATCTACGGGCCCTGTCCTCCGGTTGGAAAGTAGTGAAGTCAACCCCATAAGACTCCAGTATCCTCATATTGTGCAGTCTGTCCCTGCACCTATCAATCAAATCCTCGGCATCCTCATGCCGCTCGCCTCCGAAGACAGGAGGGTGTAACCTAGACCATCTGTCCAATAACTTCTGTGGATCGACGTTTGCAACCGGTCTAGGCTCAGATGTAGCCGCCGCAACTGGCTGGGCTAGTGTACCCGGAGTCTGATATACCGTCGTTGCGTGCCCAGGAGCCTGAGCAGTAGGGGTCTGTGCTCCCCCTCCTGCCTGAGATGTGGCTGGGTCCGCTGGAAATAAACCAGCTTGAGTCATGGTGTCCATGAACCGTATCATACGGTCCATGACCTCCTGAAAGCCCGGTGCTGTCATGAAATCTACCGTGGCTGGCTCTACGGCAGGCACCTCGCCCTGCTCCTCAATAATGGGATCCTCCACTGGATCCGCTGGTGGTGCTACTGATGCTCTCGAAGATAAGTACGGACGTCTCCGCACTGATCCGCAATACTCTACTAGGCTTGCCCATGACTTGTGAGACCTACGTGAAACTAATGCTCTGATACCATGTTGTTACGACCCAATTCCATGTCAGGACGTGATGGCGTCCAGCACGATTGCTGGACAAGCCAACAGTGAACAATTTAGTGATTTCCCATTTTTGTTTATTGTTTATTAAGCAATTCCAACATTTAGCTTTACTTACATTTAAAGCATTTGATAGATAAAGGATTTTTAAGGCAAACAAACGGAAACATCTAAAAAGCAGTTATAACTATTGAATTACAACCCAAATATCAAAGACTACTAACACGTGCCAAGATCTGGTGTCACAAGTATGTGGGAAACTAGTAGAATATAAAATAAAAAAAACTATCCTACTGTGTAAAACAGAATAGACAGATATAAACAAAAGAGAAACTTTGGCATGCTGCTGAACGGCTCAGAAGGGGGCAGCTCACCGTGAAGTCTCGGCCCAAGATCAGGTATGCGCGTCGGGTGGGTAACTAGATGCACCAGCCGCAGATCCTATACAATTAAGTACAAAAGCATAGTATGAGTACATAAACAATATGTGCCCAGTAAGTATCCCGCCTAACCTCGAAGAAGTAGTGACGAGGGGTCGGCTTGACACTTACTACGGCCAATAATAATGTAATTAAAGTATTATGCTAAGTATAAATATCATGAATAATTCTAACAGTTCGATAAAGGGAAGAGATAAGTACTTCTTTCATAAATTTAAAATTTCAATTTCGGTCATATCATTTAACCACTTACATTTCAAGGCATTTAAGCAGTATAAATCACGGAGAATTCTAAATAATTAACATGCGCAATTATGCCGAGGTCGTACGGCCCGATCCAACATAATATTAAATTGTGCAATGCCGGAGGGTCGAACAGCGCGAACCATAGATGCATCTATTTACTACTGAGGCGCTCGGCCTGATCCACAATTGATAATTTATTTTCAAGAAAACACAAGCTTCCCATTTATAGTCAAGTATCTCATACAAACTTTTAAGTAAGTGAATTTAACTTTATATACAATTCTTTTATTAATTTCTATCATGACTAAGTGATTATTTTAGCAAGTAAGAGTACAAATATTCCAAGTATAGTATGATACGGGTCCTACACTACCCGGAAAATAGCATAATAGTAGCTACGTACGGACTCTCGTCACCTCGTACGTACGTAGCCCCCACAATTAGGTACAAATATTTATTTAATTCACCTATGGGGTTAATTCCCTCTTACAAGGTTAGAAAGGAGACTTACCTCGCCTCAAAGCCTACTTCCCAAATCAAGAACGTGATCAAACCTCCAAATTTGACACCAAACGACTCGAAGCTAGTCAAACATGACATAAACTAATCAATCTATGCTCAAAAGTTCATAATTCCACCATTTAAGTTATTACCCACCCTAAATTGCAAGATTCCTAAAATTTACCCCAGGCCCACATGCTCGGATTCCGAAACTTTTCAAAGAAAGTCGTTACCCATAACCTTAGGAACATGAATATATGATTTTTACTAAATTCCATAACAAATTCTGTGGTTAAATATCGTTTTTATCAAAAACCTAGGTCTTCCTCTAAACCCTTGTTTTTCACTAATTTTCACATGTTAATCTACCCATAATCTAAGTATTAAACTCATAATAGGTAGAAATTACATACCTCCAAAAGCTAGGTGGGAATCCTTCTCTAGAATCTCCAATAATCGCCCAAAGATGAGAGAAAATGAGTGAAAATGGCTTAAGTCTCGTATTAAGCCAACCTCACTGCCCCTACGAGTTTTGCACCTGCGGTGCATTGGCCGCACCTGCATATTCGCTTCTGCGAACCAGATTTTTGCTTCTACGGAATTGGCTGGGCCGGCTGGGGCCGCATCTGCGGAAGGGCTCCCGCTTCTGCATAGAAAGAGCCGCATCTGCGAAACCTGGCTGGCCATCCTTGGATCGCATCTGTGGGGGCTTGGCTCGCACCTTTGAGCTCGCACCTGTGGCTAGCCAACCGCAGGTGTAGTTATGACAGATCTGGAGCACTCAACTGTAGTTCCAAATTCTCAACTTATTCTGAGCCTCGCCCGATTGGCACTCGGGGCCCCCGGGGCCCTTCCCGAACATATAAACAAGTTTGGAATCACAAAACGGACTCGCTCGAACTCACGGAACGCCAGAAACAACATTAAAACTAAGAATCACACCCTAAAACCAATTGAATCAAACTTAAGAACTTCATGATCTTCAATTTACTTCCAATGCACCGAAACATACTTATACTACTCGGAATGACACCAAAATTTGGGTGCAAGGCTTAAATGAAACTACGGAACTATTCCCGGTCTCAAAATTCCGTTTGGACCTCGATATCACCAAAACCCGATACAAACCAAATTTTAAAGGATTTCTAAATCCTTCAAGAACCAACTTTCACAATTGGGTGCCAAAACGCTCCCGGATCATCCAAAACCAGATCTGAATATACGCCCATGTCCAAAATCATCATACGAACATATTGGAATCGTCAAATCCTGATTCCGAGATCGTTTACTCAAAATGTTGACCGAAGTCAAACTTGGCATTTTAAGCCATCCTTAAAGAACCAAGTGTTCCGATTTGAACCCAAACTCTTTCAAATCCCGAACCAACCATCCCCACAATTCATAAATCAGTAAAAGAAAGAATAGAAAGTCTTATTTAGGGGGACGAGGTTCTAGAAAGCAAAACGACTGGTTGGATTGTTACATGTAGTACCCGGTGTTCGCAAAACGATGAGGCTGGATGCACTCTAGGACTCTACTAGGGAATGTTGTACCATATGTTGGCAATAAAATGAGGCTCGTGGCACTTTGGGATGCTACTAGGGAATGGCGTACCCTATGTTGGCAATAAGCAATGCAACCAGGGGATGTAGTACCTTGTTTCATCAATAAGGTGAGGCTCTTGGCTCTCTAATATTCTACTAGGGAATGTTGTACCCTATGTAGGCAATAACATGAGGCTCGAGGCACTCTGAGATACTACTAAAGAATGTCGTACCCTATGTTAGCAATAAGAAACGCAACTACGGGATGTAGTACCCTGTGTTGGCAACAAGGTGAGGCTCTTGGCTCTCTAAGATTCTACTAGGGAATGTCGTACCCTATGTAGGAAGAAAGTAATGCATCCAGGGGATGTAGTACCTTGTGTTGATAATAAGAGGAGGCATTGTGGCACTCTAAGATGCTATTAGGGAATTTCGTACCCTATGTTGGCAGAACATGAGGCTCGAGGCACTCTAAGATGCTTCTAGGGAATGTCGTACCCTATGTTAGCAATAAAATACAACCAGGGAATGTAGTACCCTTTATTGGAGATAGGGTATTGATTCCCTATAATAAAACTAAAAATAACATGATTACATGTATATTGGGAGAAAAACAAGGATTTGAGAACTTCACTTGGTGGTGTTCGTCTTTTCACGACTTATTTTCTAAAATTGTTCTGTTCTTGTTCTGAACAAAAAAAAATTGTTAGTTTTAAAATGGTGGTCGGTTTGTGGCCTTGATTATTTCAGTCTCTTGATCTCGGCTCATCTTCTTTAATGATTCCAACTGCAACTGGTTATTTCCTGAATACCAACTGCATTTTCGACCCCGGAGAACCTTTGGCTTTTTCAAACTTTTCCATGACGGCTGGTCGCGTGGGACTTAACCTTTTTAAACTTTATTTTGCCTTTGTGGGCATCTCACTTTTGACTTCTTTCTTCCAAAATTTTCAATTTCGGAGTATTGGGGAACTTTTGGCTTTTCAAACTTTGTCAATGACTGTTAGTCGTGTAGGGCTTTATTCAGCTTTATTTTGCCTTTGCTGGCACTTCAATTTTATTTTCTTCTTCAAAAGTTTTCAATTTAAAAGCCTCGGCCAATCATGTCCAATTGGGGTCGACTTGATGCCTTTATCGAGGCTTGGCGTCTATTGAATATATCAGCTCTCATCAAACAAGAACCCTGTAAATCGGTCTTGTTGTCTTTTCTTTGCCTTATTTTTTGAACAAAGTTAGACCGAAAGGGATTCAAAGAAAAACAAATAATGAAATAAAGAATGAGTTTAAAACAAGAGGTGTCCCTTTCGGGGAACTGAAAGAAGGACTTATCTGGGAGTACATGCGGACTTCAGTGAACATGACATGCCTTTTGGACTAGATTCCTGGATGCCTGATCTGTGTAAATTGCCCGACTCTTAGAAACTCATCACAACTTTTAACTTAAAACCGAGAAATCTTGCTTAGGAACATGTTGATGTCATGGCTGCGTGGATCCTCTTTTCGATCAATAGTGTCCTTTGCGGATTTTCACTAGCTGACCTCTCTCATTTCTCTTCTCGCCATCACCTTATAGTGTCCTTTGCGGGTTTTCACTAATAAGACTCTCTCATTTTTATTTTCTCTACTCACCATCGCCCTACAGTGCCTATGAGGGTTTTCACCAATAGGACTCTCTCATTTTATTTCTCTCATTTGGTTGCATTCGATCCAAGTAATTGTATCCTCCAATTCTTGAATATTCTCGCCGATTGATCGGAAGGACTTAAAGGATTTGGGTAAAAAGAATTCAGATTGAATTACAACTTTGGAACCTTTCGGGCGAAACCATCGTCGAACTATTGTAACATCTGCCCTAGTTTTCACTTTTGGGGTAATGTGGATTTTTGTTTTGGTGTAACCGAACCCCAGATTGAGGCTGCCTACATATCCTTTCAGAATTAGGTCGGATGTAGTTCAATTAACATGAACTTGTTTTGGACTTTTTTTTCTTATTTCTTTTTTCTTTTCTTTTCTTTTCTTTTTTTCTTTTTATCATTTTTCATTTTTTTTCAATCCCTTTATTTTCTTTTTGTTTCTCATTACATACAAGGTTCCAAAGAGGGTGGCCAAGGAAAAACTATCTTGCTCAAAGGGTTAGCAAAGGGTTAATAGTATTTGGGTAGTGAGAATGAAAGCCTTTGTCATCCCAATCAGAGAGCATTAAAGCTGCATAAAGGGTCAAACATAGTACCTTTTGACCGCATTTGCATTCACAGTTGTATCGGGAACATTTCCTTCAATGTCTCCCAAATACAGTACTCCCTTTGCCATCACTCTTGTTACAATGTATGGACCTTCCAATTCGGGGCAAATTTTTCTTTAGCTTCCTCCTGTTGCGGAAGAATATGCCTCAGAACGAGTTGCCCTACTTCAAATTTCTAGGGCCGCACTTTCTTGTTGTAGGCACGGGCTATTCTTTGTTGGTACAACTACCTGTGGCAAACAGTAGCCAATCACTTTTCATCAACTAAATTCAATTGCTTCAATCGGGTCTTGACCCAATCTTCATCCTCGAACTCGGTTTCAACAATCATCCGAAGAGAGAGAATTTTAACTTCTACTGATATCACGGCTTCAGTTCCATAAACCAATTAAGTAAGGGCGGTTTTCGTTTGGACTTGGCTTAGGTTTGTTGTCCTAATTCTCTGTTAATTTTCTTACAAGCCTTATCTTTGGCACATTCTACTACTTGATTCATTATTTTAAGGTCTGACAGCGTTTTAGGATCTGAGCATGAAGTTCACAAGCATGTCATATTATTAAAATCTGCATTTAATAGAACTAGAAAGAAAGTAAGAAAAGTGACAAGAGTAAAAAAAGAGATATTCATGGATGATGAATTATTAATTTCATTTATTTGAATTAGTTTTGTTTTGTTAAAAAAGAGATAGAAGTGTTTACATCAGAAAGTATGACAATAGAGTAAAAACATTCGAATTACACCCTGAAATAACCCAAAATACAGAAAAGACAGCAAGACCGGCTACCGAGACTCCCGTCCGATAGGGAACTTTTCAAGTTGGGTGACCGCTTTTTGTAATGACCCAGCCAGTCATTTTGAGAGTTGTAGCCCCGTTCCCCCATTTACTGCTTATTCTGTACTTTATAGTTGTTATGTGACTTGAAGGGGTAGTCAGTTCGGGTCTGGTAAGGTTCTAGAATGAATTGGAACACTTAGTTCTAAGGTTTAAAACTTAAGTTCAAATAGTTGACCGGATGTCGACTTATGTGTAAACAACCCTAGAATAGAGTTTTGATTATTCCAATAGCTCTGTATGGTGATCTTGGACTTAGGAGCGTGTCTGGGAAATTATTTGAAAGTCCGTAGTTAAATTAGGCTTGAATGGCTAAAATAGAAATTTAAGCTTGGAAGTTTAACCGGGGAGCTGAATTTTTGATATCGGGGTCGGAATCTGATTCTGAATATTTGAATAGGTCTGTTATGTTATTTATGACTTGTGTGCAAAAATTGATGTCAATTGGACTTGATTTGATAGGCTTCGACATCGAACGTAGAAGTTGGAATTTCTAAGTTTCATTAAGCTTGAATTGGAGCATGATTTATGGTTTTAGCATTGTTTGATGTGATATGAGGTTTCGACTAAGTTTGTATAATATTTTAGGACTTGTTTGTATATTTAGTTGAGGTCCCAGGAGGCCTCGGGTGAGTTTCGGATGGTTAACGGATCGAAATTAGGACTTAGAACAAAGCTGGAAACTTTCTGTCATCTGATGCAATCACACCTGCGAAATTTGGCTCGCAGGTGCGAGCTTGCAAAAGCGAGCCTGGCATCGCAGAAGCGGATGAGGCATCACAGAAGCACGACCGCAGAAGCAACGCAATGGTCGGAGATGCGGCCTGGGATAAGGGGGTCTTGGACCGCAGAAGCGGCCACTTCATTGCAGAAGCGAGTCCGCAAAATCGAAGATTGTCACAGAAGCGGGATATTTACCGCAAAAGCAGAACTGCAAATGCGGTTAAAAAATTCCGCAGAAGCGAAACCTCTGGGCAGTGTACAAAAACAGAGGGTTCTGGGTTTTTGTCATTTTTCGACATTTCCAACACGGTTTTGGGGCGATTTTCGGAGAGAATGCACGGAAAAACTTGAGGTAAGTCACTTGTGATCATTGTTAGTCAATAATATTGGATTATCATTGAGTATTTTGACTAGATTACATGTTTTTGAGGTGACATTAGCGGATTTGGGCCTAGGGATTTAAAAATTAGAATTTGGGATTTGGAGGTCGAGTTGATGTCGGAATTTGGTAAATTTGGTATGGTTGGACTCATGGTCGAATGGGCGTTCATATTTTGTACCTTTTGTTGGGTTTCGAGACGTGGGCCCCACTGGCAATTTTTAAGTTAAATTTCGGATTTTTATTGAAAAATCTGTATTTGCATATGGAATAAATTCCTATAATTTGTATTGACTGAATCGAATTAATTGTTACTAGATTCAAGCCGATCGGAGTCAGAAAATCGAGGGAAAGCCATTCTTATTGACTAATTGAGCTTGGCTTGAGGCAAGTGACTTGTCTAACTTTGTGTGGGGAAAATCCCCTTAGGATTTGGTAATGTTGTAACACTTTGTGACATGTGAGCGCCGTGTACACGAGGTGACGAGTGCGTACACGGGCTAATTGTGAAAATTTTGATTCTTGCTGAGTTGTCTTCTTTTAAATTCCTTAACTGAGTTGCCTTAGCATATGTAGTGATCATGTTAAGCCTAGTATCGCATGTCTACGTGCCTTAACTCTTACTTGCAATTTGTGCAACATGCTTAGTTGAACTACATGCTTCCCTTGATTTGAAGTAAATCTTTAACTGTAAGATTCTTGCTTTAAATTCGTTTTTCTTTCGGTTATCTGCTGCATATTTACTTTGGGACTACGGGGCATTTACTCGGGATATCTCCCTGTACTGCATATTTACTTTTGGGAGGCGATTCCTCGGGAGATCCCCCTGTACTACATATTTACTTTTCGGACGACGAGGCGATTCCTCTGGAGATCCCCCAATACTGCATATTTACTTTTGGGACTACGAGGCGGTTTCTCGAGAGATCCCCCTGTACTGCACATTTACTTTTGGGACTACGAGGCGGTTCCTCGAAAGATCCCCCTGCACTGCATATTTACTTTCGGGACTACGAGGAGGTACCTTGGGAGCGCCCCGGTTATTTACCTCTATTTGCTGTGTTGTTCACTTCTCAGTCATTTCATTATATTATTATATCCTCTGTCTTACATTTCTATTATTTCCTGTAGGACCTGACCTGACCACGTCACTACTCTACCGAGGTTAGGCTTGGCACTTACTGGGTATCGCTATGGTGTACTCATACTACGCTTCTACACATCTTTTTGTGCAGATCCAGGTACTTCTTACCAGCCCAGATATCAGTGAGCTACCTATGTGCAGAGACTTCAAGGTACATCTGCCAGCGTCCGCAGACCTTGAAGTCCCCCTCTATAATTATCATGTTGTTTTCCTTATTTTAGTAGACTCTGATGTATAGAGACATTAGTATTTCTCTTAGAAGCTTGTGACTTATTTCTACTAAAATTTGGGAGATTTTAGTTCTTTGACTTGCAGTTTTCATTTATTACAATTAATGAGGTTTGAGTTTCAGACTTTTATTATGTTATTCCGCAATTTGTTAGGCTTACCTAGTCTTAGAGACTAGGTGCCATCACGACATCCTATGGAGGGTGAATTGGAATCGTGACACTTTTAGATTTTTCTTTTGTCATGACCATGACTACAATGGATTTCAGTGCTGGATCAAATTCCGTGTCATCACAAATCATTCCAACGGCTAGCACTTTATTATGAGTAGGCAAAAGATTGGTCATCACAGTAGGGAATCCTCTTCTTCCCTAAGAACTATTGCCTTGACCTTAATGAGGTCCTCCACTGCTCTTTTGAGGGTCCAACAGTGCTCGGTATCGTGTCCCACTACTCTAGAATGATATTCACATCTAGCATTAGCTAGGTGCGAGGGGGACTTGTGGTTTGGCCGGTTCGAGGCCACTGGCTGTAGCAGACCTAGCCTTGTTAGCTTTTGGAACAAACTTTAATATGATTCACCAATTAGGGTGAACTGATTCCTTCTGGGAGGCTCTCTCGGGTGAGGATTGCATTGGAAAATATTTTTCGGGGACTATATGGAGCATGGTAGGGACGGGCATTTCTGAGAGGTGGAGCTCGATTTTGTGGGTAGTTTTGTGGTCGGGTGTATGATTTTGGATTCATCACCGTATAGTGTGCCGGGGCCACGACATATGCAGCATCATGGTGCGAGTAATAGTGTTTACGGGCTTCTGGGTGGCATATATGATTGGTAAAATGACATGCGGGCCCCCCTCGAGCACGAATCCATCATTGCTCCCTCTCTCTCTTGTTTCTATTTCTGAAACTGCAGGACCCGCTTTGAATTACTTGCGTAGTCACTTTAAGGGCTGCCTAACTCCCCGACTTCATGCCATTCTCAACTATTTCTCCAATCTTAATCGCCTCAGCAAAAGGTTTGCCAATGGCGGCCAGCATGTAATGAAGGTAATCAGGATCCTGAGATTGGAGAAAATAGTCAATCATTTCTGCCTCTTTCATTGGTGGTTTGACCCTAGCAGCCTGCTCCCTCCACTTGATTGCATTTTCTCTGACGTTTTTTGTCGGTTTACTCTTTATGTTGACAAGAGAGCAGCGGTCTGGCACTATATCAACATTGTACCAAAACGGTTGGACAAAATCTTGATCCATGTCATTCCAAACATGCCAGTGAGACATGTCTTGATCTATGAACCACTCTAAAGCAATTCCTGTCAAACTTTCACCAAAACAGGCCATGATCAATTCTTCTTTGCCCCCCGCTCCTCTCAATTAGTTACAATACCTCTTCAGATGGGTCACAGGAACACCATGCCTATCGTACTTATCAAACTTGGGGGTCTTGTAGGGGTGAATCGCCAGTTTAAACCACAAACCAATCATCTTTGTTTAACTTTATCTTTTATGACAAACAACAAACGTGTTAGAGTTAGGCATTTTACATATATTAGCCACATATTGTATGTCATGCACCTAATGCCATTTTTATTTCTAAAATAAGCTTAGAAGGCTTCATGCTTCATCTTGGCTTATTGGTTTATTTTATCTTGACTTTAACACTCTCTTTTCTTATTCTTTTTTATTTTGTCAATCATTTTGCTCATTTCATTTTTTTTTACTCTTTTGTGGTTTAAAAGAATTTGATCCAACCCATTAGAGGTTGCCTACGTATTATGTTGAACATGAATCAGATCATTACGTAGTTCAGGAAGATCAGGAATAAAGTAAATAAACTAACTCTTTTTTTTACTCTTTTGTGGTTTAAAAGAATTTGATCCAACCCATTAGAGGTTGCCTACGTATTATGTTGAACATGAATCAGATCATTACGTAGTTCAGGAAGATCAGGAATAAAGTAAATAAACTAACTCTTTTTTTTACTCTTTAAAAAAACTCTAATCGTAAAAGCTCCTAACAAGGAAAATATTTTTGGATTTTATATTTTGTTTTCTTGAAAATGTTTGAAAGAAAGGCTTCTAAACAAGAAAGAAAATATTTTTGGATTTCGATTTGTTTTGAAACTTCTAAAGAAGAAAGAAAATATTTTAAAATTTTTAAATTTGATATCTCCAAGAATAAATTCTAAAGAAGGAATTAAAGGAAAATATTTTTGGATTTTTGTAAATTGAGGGCCGGAACCGATGAGGTTTGCCTACGTATCTCACATCCGGTAAAAATCAGACCCGCATAGTTCGGTAAATATTTCAGGAATGGAATGACACTTTTTGAAAACATTCAAGCTTATTTTGTAATAATTGTTTTTTAGGAAACGTTTGACAAGGTTTTCTCCTTCTCGTTTTCCCTTAATTTTTATATTTTTATTTTTATATTTTTAGAAACCAGTCAACATGCACAAACTAAATCAAACATAATGCACAAGTAGCACATAAGATGCATCGGGGTGGTCTTGTAATTCTCGGGTACACCTATCCTAGACGGACCCAACCCTTATGTTGAGTCCCCAAAGTCATGCACATGATGCAAACAAACGTTCCTATTAGGGATCCGGCATGAGGCTATGTTATTCTAGGTTTAAATCCTAGGGGAGTGTTTTAGACCTAGCGTACCCAAGTGGACAGCTCGAGCTGAGGTGGGGGCAATGTACCGGGAGCACAAAAGTCTACTCGGCCTAATTACTGACCCAGCCTCGTTCTAATTGGTATGACTTCTAACAGAAAAGTTGGTCACATGCACGTGTGCACCATAAATTCAGAAGACTCAGAAGGGAGGAGTAAGAAGATAGTTTAATACAGTTCAAATAATATCAAAGCGGTAAATAAGCGACAATTAGCACATTAGGCCCACAAACACAATAATATCATACAATCAATAAAGCCAAGTCTAAATCACATTATAAGCTCGAACTCTGAACCGTGAACCAGAAGTTCTGGGTTCTTATCCCCAACAGAGTCGCCAGAGCTGTCACACCTCTTTTTTTCCCGACGAATGGGCCAAAGGAATTTTTTCAATTAAAGTGACATTATTTGAAAAGGGATTATTTATTTAATTTTAAGAGACGCCACTTTAAATTATTTATTACGATATTCCAAGTCACCAATTGTTCTAAATCACAATTCAAGAAAATTTGACTCTATTTAAGTCTGCGAAACACAGAAGACCGGGTAAGGAATTTTGTTAACCCGGGAGAAGGTGTGAGGCACTCCCGAGTTCCGTGGTTTTAGCACAGTCACTTTTAAAATCAAAATTAGCTTAATTAACTGATTATTAAATATTTTGGGACCTGTGCATATTTTACCTTTTACCGCTTTTAATTACTTGATTATTAAATTATGGAATTGTGTGTATCCATTTTGTTTGAGTGTCAAATATTATGTCACGCATACGTGTACACAATTAATAACACTTAGTTATTGTTAAGATTGATTGGTTTTCCAAAGTCATGCGAACACATACTTTGCCTTTAATTTGAGAAATCATAATTACGTCACACGAACGTGTACATAATCACGATAATTGATTAGTTAAGAGCACGCCTAAAACATGCTATCGTATTCATGATTGTTAATTTCCTAAATTTGGGATTATTGTAGAACATCAGTTATGGACTTATTGTGGAGAAAGGGTAAGACTTTAGCTAATAAGATTTAAATCAATTATGTACAAATCACTATCCAAAGATAAGACAAAAACTACAATTAATTCTTATAACTAGTTGGGCAACCCATTTAACCTTGAATTAAAAATATGACTATCCCTTAATCATCTAAGCTTCAGTACATGAAGCTAAATAATATGGAGTTGTACTCTGTTGTTGGATTTAATAATTCAAAATGTTCATCCATTCAAAAGCAAATATGAAATCAATATTACCCATCA
Organism: Nicotiana otophora; assembly: GCA_000715115.1. Lineage (NCBI taxonomy): Eukaryota > Viridiplantae > Streptophyta > Magnoliopsida > Solanales > Solanaceae > Nicotiana > Nicotiana otophora. The sequence continues at coordinate 55,772 of AWOL01S0006035.1, forward strand.
GTACGTAATTTTCCAATAAGAGCAAAAATAATATCGATTAAGATATAGCTAAAAGTAATAAGATCAATACCTCCATATTTCAATACCAAACGTGAAACTGAAATTCAACATGAGTTCTAAAAAGCGAGCTTTGATAGAATAAAGGCAAATAAAGGAAATCTAATCGTTAACGACGTAGTTTATAAGGCAAAGATCGGACATTTTGTATAAATGAATGGAGTTGAAACTACAAACTTAGCAACTAGGCAATGCCAGACAAGACCTTTCGCCAGTGACTGCGAACGGAGCCGGCGACTGGAGACCTCAACGGCAATTTCGTACTCCACTCCCATCACTGCTGTTTTATGTTGGAAAGAAAAGTTATTTTGAGATATTTCCCGACCGGTTTAGAGCGGCTTGTGCAGGGTTGTTTCAGGTGGAGGTTTGGAGGTCGATTTTGGGAGATTATGGACTATTTTTGGGTGGTTTTAATGGTGCTTTATTGCTGATTTTTGAGGAAGAAAGAGTTTTCTATATTTTGTTCTATCTCTGCCTCTTTCTATCTGTTCCCCCTTTTTCTAAGTGCTGAAAGTGAGTTTATAATATAGTGCATTGTGTGAAGTGTGGATTATGCATAATGTGTATGTGCAGATGATCGTGTGTGTGCAGATCGTGTGACTTGAGAGATGTGAAGTGGGGAAGGACGTGAAGGGGAAAGTTTGTTAACAAACTTATCTAACTTCATTATGTTTTTTTTCTTTCTTTTTTTTTTTGTTGTCTTTCATTTCAAAAGATAAGGTTAATTATAAAAATAATAATATTGAACAACCACTTTTTTACACCAAGATAAATACACTAAGAAAGATTCTATAGCTTACTTATTAACATTCTAAGTATACATATATAGTTTTTTGATTTTGTTTTTTGAAATAAAATTTTTACTCTAAGAATGTGAGTATTTTTGTAGTTTTTTTATTTATTTATTTTTTAAATAAAACCTATTAAGAGTAAGATACAAGTTTAAAATATCAAGATTAGACCGAAAACAAAAATATTTACACTAAAATAGTATAGAATTCCGGTGTGGTCAAAAATTGGTTGTTCACAAATACTATCAATAAAAGCCATAGGTAGTGATCCCAAAAGACAAAGCTAAGATCTTTAACTCAAATCAAAAAGTCAACTGAAAAGTCAACCCCGAGCCCGTACCTCGGAACCCGACAAAATTCACAAATTCTGAATACCCATTCAGTTACAAGTCCAACCATATCAAAATCATCCAATTTTAACAACAAATCGACCCTCAAATCCTCAAATTTCGCTCTCCAATAACATAGTCAAAAAATCCCCAAATTCTAATTTAGATTCATAAAATCTAGGTGTAATAATCAATGGGTATTTAATATTTATGGACAAAAGTGATTAAAAGCCACTTACCTCTTCAATCTAGGTGGAAATCTCTCAAAATATCGCCCTATTCCGAACTTCAAAATCCCAAAAATGAGAAAAATAACTAAAGCCTTCGATTTAAAACACTGCCCAGGGATCTCGCTTATGCAGCCCTCAGAGTCGCACCTGCGGACTCACTATCGCAGGTGCAAGATTTCATTAACTTCCCGACCCAGTGCACCTACGGACAAAGCTCTGCACCTACGAGACCGCTTCTGTGGCCCCTCGCCCGCTCTTATGCATTTGCATCTACGGATCGCCTATCATATTTGCGGCCAAGGCCGAGCCCATCACACTCCGCACATGCAGACCCCTCATCGCAGAAGCTCTTTCGCTTTTGCAGAAACACCTGCACATCTGAGGTCCTCCCAGACTCCACTCTTTTTTGCATCTGCGACCATGTCGCCGCACCTCCATTGCCGCATCTGCGGCCATTCCCAATGCAGGTGCGAACGCACCAGATGCTTGAAACTTCAGCCAACACTCCAAGACCAAAACTAATCTGAATTTAATCTAAAACATACCCGAGGCCCCCAGGATCCCATCCAAACATACCAGCAAGTCCTAAAATACAATACAAACTTAGTCGAATACTCAAATCATATCAAACAATATGAAAAACACGAATCGAACCCCAATTCAAGCCTAATAAACTAATGAACTTCCAACTTCTAAAACTAATGCTGAAACATATCAAACGAACTCCGATTGATATCAAATTTTGCACACAAGGCATGAATGACACAACAAACCAATTTCAACTTCCGAAACCAAAATCCGAACTAGATATCCACAAAGTCAACTCTTGGTCAAAACCCTCAACCTTTTAAACCTTCAACTTTTTAATTTTCGCTAAAATACACCAAGTGAACCTACAGACATCCAAATCCAAATTCGGACATACACCTAAGTCCAAAATCACCATACAAAGCTATTGGAATCATCAAAACTCCATTCTGGAGTTGTTTACATAAAAGTAAAACTTTGGTCAACTCTTTCAACGTAAGCTTCCAACCTTGGGACCAAGTGTCCTAATTTACTCTGAATCATCCTCGGAGCCAAACCAACCACTCCAGCTAGTCACATAACCACAAGTGAACATAGAATAAGCAATAAACAGGGGAATGAGGCTACGATACATAAAATGACCGGCCCGATCATTACAAGGATAGACGTATCCTTGATCGTATAAATGATTTTCAGGGTGTCCTTGTTTAGCTGTCTAGAATGGGAGTTAATTTTGATGATAAGATACAAGGACTTTGTCTTCTTAATACTCTGACGGACTCTTGGGAAACTCTTTGTGTTTCTTTGACAAATTCAGCTCCTCGTGGTAACGTGACCATAGAATATGCCAAGAGTGGTGTGTTGAACGAGGAAGTACGGATGAAATCTCAGGGTTCGTACTCACAAGCAGATATCTTGGTTACAAAAGATCGGGGGAGAGATAGAACAACAGATTCGATGAATATAGGTAAAAGAAGAAGTAAGTCAAGGTCCAAATACCATAATATTACGTGCAACCATTGTGGCAAGAAAGGACAAATCAAAGAGTTCTGCCACAAGTTGGAGTAAGACACTAGAGAAGGATAGAAAGTTGAAAAACTAACGAGAACAATGTTGTTGCTATTGTTCGAGATGACTATCTTTTTACTTATGATGAAAACGTCATCAATTTAGTATGCCATGAGACAAGCTGGATAGTGGATTCTGGAGCTACCTCACATGTCACACCAAGAAAAGACCTTTTCTCATCTTATACTCTTGTTGATTCTGGAGTGTTAAAGATGGGCAATGCCAGTGAAGTTAAGGTGCTTCGTGTTGGCACAGTTTGTACGAAAACTAATAATAGTTCAACGTTAGTTCTTAAGAATATCAAGCATGCTCCAAACTTTCCTTTGAATTTCATCTCTGTAGGAAGATTAGATGATAAAGGTTACCGTAATGCCATATTTAATGGCCAAAGGAGCGGGATTACGTGTTTGGCTAAAAAACATTTGCTTTCTAGATTGAAACAAGCAAAGCTGAAAAGGTTTGAACTTGTTAGGACCGAAAAAATCAGGTGTCACGACCCAAAATCGGTTAAAGGTCGTGATGGCGCCGGACACCATTGTCAGGCAAGCCAACACTAAATAGTTAATTAAATTCTCATTTTCATATTTTAATTTTTTTGAAATCATAAATTTACTTCAATTTAACTAGTAAAAGATGAATTTACAGAATAGATAACATTGTTTTCCAGTTTCAATACTAAACATCCCATAAACATCCCAGAACCGGGTGTCACAAGTGCATGAGCATCAACTAGGAAGACAAAATAAAATACAACACATGTCCAGAATACGAATTAGACAGGAAAATACATAAGTAACTTTGAAGGGGACTCTGCTGGCTGCGGATCGTAGATGGAAATACAATTCACGTAAGTCTCCGCATTGACCACACCTCTGCGCCCGCAAGGCTGCTAGACATATATTCACCTGCACAAAAATGTGCAGCAAGTATAGTATGAGTACGTAAATCCACGTGTACCCAGTAAGTATCCAGTCTAACCTCGAAAAAGTAGTGACGAGAGGTCGACTCCGACACTTACTAGTGGTCCAATAATAATATAAATATAATATAATAAATTATGGATTTTATGAGGCAACGGTAAACTCAATAACATGAGGCATGTAAATAATTCTCTTGTTAATAGGGGATTTCCAAATTTATTTTCATCTTTTAACAATTTATATCTCCGGCCAATGCGGCCATATCAATTATCAATAATTCCAAAACAATCAATTAAGTCATGCGCAAATCATGTCGAAGTCATACGACCCGATCTAACATAATATTAAGCTATGCACTGCTGGAGGGTCGAACGGCGCGAACCATAGATGCATCTATTTAATCTACCGAGGCGTTCGACCCGTTCCACAAAAGATAAACACATTCAGACAACAAAATCAAGGATTTATTTAGGTTTGATGTTTAAAGAAATATCAATTCTCATTAACGGTCAAGTGACCCATCCAAAACCCAAGTAGGTGAAGTCTAACCCTATTGAAATTCCTTTATCAAGTTCCAATCTGTTTTAAATGGTTAAATTAACAAGTAGGATGCAAGCATCGCAACTATAACGTGATTTGGATCCTAGACTACCCGGATATGAGCATAATAGTAGCTACGCATGGACTCTCTTCACCTGGTACGTATGTAGCCCCCACAAATAGAAGCACATATTGCTTTATTTCACCTATGGGGTAAATTCCCTCTTACAAGGTTAGAAAAGAGACTTACCTCGCTCCGAAGTTCCATAATCGGCTCCCAAGACCTTCCGATGACTCAAACCGATGCCCAACGCTCCCAAATTTGTGGCCACCATCCACTTTTGTGCCTCCCCCCGCTTCTGCGGATCTCGACCACATCTGCAGTCCACGCCTCCCACAGCAAAACTCCTCTTCTGCGAGTCCTTTCCCACACATACGGGCTCGCACCTACGACCCTCTTCACGCAAGTGCGATTACACCAGATGCCCAACTGCTTCAGCCCTTCCTCAAATTCCATTTTCGATCCGTCAACCACCCGAAATGCACCCGAGGCCTTCGAAACCCAGTCCAATCACCCCAACTAGTTCTAAAACATAATGCGGATGTGCTCGAGGCCTCCAATCACATCAAACAATGCTAATACCACGAATCGCACTCCAATTCAAGCTTTATGAACTTTAGAACTTCAAACTTCTACATTCGATAACGAAACCTATCAAATGACGTCCGATTGACCTCAAATTTTGCACACAAGTCACATTCGACATTACGAACCTATTCATACTTCCGAAATCAAAATCCGACCCCAATATCAAAAATTCCACTCCCGGTCAAACTTCTCAAAAACCTTCCAATCTCTAACTTCCGCCAAATAATCCCTAAATGAAATACGGACCTCCGAATTCCACTTCCGAACGCGCTCCCAATACCAAAATCACCATACGGAGCTATTCCCAGTCTCGGAATCCCAAACGGACATTGATAACATTGAAATACACTTCAACTCAAATTTAAGAAATCTTGCTAAAAATGCCATCTTCCATAATAGGTGCTGAAACGTTCCCGGGTCATCCAAAATTCGACCCGGACATACGCCCAAGTCCAAAATCATCATACAAACCTGTTGGAACCTTCAAATCCTGATTCTGAGATCGTTTACTCAAAAATCCAACCTTAGTCAATTCTTCCAACTTAAAGCTTCCAAAATGAGAATTTGCTTTCCAAATCAACTCTAAACTTCCAAAATTTCAATTCCGACCACGCGTACAAGTCATAATACCTGAACTGAAGCTACTCATGGCCTCAAACTACTGAACGACATGCTAGGGCTCAAAACGACCGGTCGGGTCATTACATTCTCTCCCTCTTAAACATACGTTCGTCCTTGAACATGTTAAGGAATGTTCTGGAGTTGTCTGAAATCACTGTTTAACACTTTGTGCACTTGACCGTACTTCCACAACCCAGTTGAGCACATTAGCTCGAGCAAATCTGAAGATCCTCCCATTTATTTAGGCAAATAAGCATTAGAGCCAAATTCCAACATCTCAAATCCTCTACTAAGCCTGTTTCCAACATACAAACACTGTTTCAATTACTACGCGATGTACCAATATATGATTGTATATTCTCACTGAATTCTTACCATGCACCACGTAACTCATTTGCCCAAGGCAATCTTTCCAAAGCACAACAGCTAAACTTTCTACTGACCAAAACCCGTAGTGTACCTCATGACCAATTAAGCCTTCCTTTGACTCTCGCAATACTGCCACGACAAAAAGGATGTATAGAACTCATAGCCACCTGCCGAATTACAATTTATGGAGTCTCTCCCCCCGACAAGAACCATTACCTCATTATGGACTGAATAACAACATTTACTCTTTAATATGTTTCATATAAAATCTGATCGTACTGATCCCAGGTCCAATAATCTCGTCTCACCCCAGTACGAGCTGCACAGGCAATAAGCCACCTTAGACACGGCAAAAGCCTCATTTGATACCAAAATATGCTAACAAGCTACGGACTCGATTGTGATACATAAGGAAAACGAACTCTGGAAAGGATTACTCAACCCGCGTAATTCATTTAGACAACCGAAAAATGTCATGAACCTTCCTTAGAAAATGGAAAATAAAACACACAAAAAATAGCTATAGGGGATTGTACTCAACATCACACAGCATAATATAGTATTACATGAAGTAGCCGGCAACGAATTAACATCCAACGTCCGAATACTCCTCCACAAGGAGCGCTATGCTGAAATGAACGTCGTTGCCTGACATAGAGCCCACATTCATATCTAGATCCATCCACGGACCCCAAGCCGATTCAGACCATACCGCACTGGGCTAATAACCTTTCAAGGATCTAGGGTAAACCTTTTTCCCACGACACACAAGAATAGCCGCCAAATCCAAAACAAATATTTTTAGTTCACAACCAAATGCACTGAGTGCCCTTCAGGCATAAATTCTCACATCAACGATAGTACCACAACCTCCATACTGGGTTTCCATCTTTAATCATTTAAGTGACTACATGTCACACTTATACAATCTTTCTGTGGGACACGCTCCCTCGACCTTCCGCACCAGACAACGAGTTTGCACATTCATACTACCGGCCACACCAACACTGTAAAGCAATTCAAGAATTCGCATTCACTATGCAAAGCCTCTTCACACCAGACACTGATCTCAGGTGATGCCAAAAACAATGCCAGCTGACTCTAACCATCTGAGTCCTTTCTAGCTCATCCGAGCTCGTGACATTCTTGTCAACACCGAATCATAACCTTGATCCTCAACTTCCAAATCCCATGCTAGTCACTGCACTTAATCATACCAATGCGCAAGAGCACAAAAATTTCATCATAACTCCGGAACCACTAATAGGATAAACACGTCATCATATAGAAACATTTTACTTAGCTCATTTCAAGAGAACCATTGCAACATGCAGCCAAATTCCCATAACCATAGAAAATACAAACCTCGAGTAGTGGTTTAAACCACCATAATCCTTCCGGGATTCGTCTACACATAACATGCCATAATATTTGAATGCTTCTAAATAGGATCAATTACGACGGCCGTCAAGCCACGCACACACCGCCACAATTCACATGTATAACTTAACATGCTAAAGGAACTGATCACTACCACCATTATGCCAATTCAACCGTTGCTAACTGGTACACTCATTCTGATACTTCCTTTATGAGTCCGAAGCTATTTTCTTCCATTCCTCCAATGCTACACCGCAAACCGAAGATAACATAGAACACTCCAAGCCCCTTTTATAATTCGCTGCAATAGCTCAATACTTAACCATACTACGGACTTGAAATCCTTAGGCACCACACTTTAACTTTCGAATCCACTAGGACCGTTGTTGAAAGTCACCCACTCTGACTTAGTACCGAATATAATCAAACTCCAAGGCTCCACTAGAACATAAACGCCCTCTCAAGAAGCACCCGGCTGAATCACTTTCCTTGTAAATCACCTCAACACGAAGCATAAATCCTGAATCTTCCCAAAGCCTGAACATGAGTCAATAAGGCCAACTATAGCACGCATTCCTCAATCCTTTGCTCAAATTACCGTTGATGTTCTCTTTCCTTAGTCGTAATCCGATAACCAGACATATCACAAGTAGACAACTATGCAATCCCATCATAGGCGGTGGAGGCTCTCCCACTTAGCATGAAGCTACCATTGCATAATTCTGGAACCCACCAAGACTCCTTATCCCCTATTGACATGATCTTGCACAATCAACCCGCCAATTTGCTCAAAATCTTCCTATTAACCATTTCATGAACACTCTAAATCACTAGCCATGTTTTCATATTAAACCCCTCACCGGATAGCCAGTAGAATTCTTCGTAGAATCTTCGTCAGCCACGCGATCGCTGACCTTCTCACTGGAGATAACCCACCTATGGAAATTACATGCCGACCTCTTCCAACCTCGCTGCACTGGGTACACTTACTACATAATCAGTAGCACATCCTGAGCCTGTGCTTATTCACCAGTTGTACAACTTTTTTCACTCCTCATGGACATCGACTAAAAGGTGCGACATTACATTCCCATCCAAAGTCATGTTGTATTCTTCCTATCAGGCAACTTCTTCCCGTAGTATCCACTCTCCCCCGTATAATAGCCAATATTCCAAATTAAGTCTGTAGACCTAGTCACTGTCCACCATGAAATCCCGAATCACTCTAAACTTCCCAAGGCGTGTAGCTATCCAACCACAGAATCCATCTGATACTCTGCCACTCTCCCACTTTGGTCAAACCCTTTCCTTTAAGCAACTACCCGACTTCTGTTTCTCACACTTGGCCTTCTAGAAATTTAACCACCGCAATACACCTCTCACATGTTCTTCCTCATCCTTCGCTGCCCAATTGTTTCCTTAAATCAAAATCTACCTTTGTAGCACTTGAACCAATCGATCGCTACCAACTTTAAACCTTTCCAAAGATCATCTTCCTTGATCCCTCAACACCCGTACCACCGATTAAGTCCTGAACCACCACACACTGCGATCTCTGACAGCCGCTTCCCCGGCACTATTTCACACTACCCTTCCTCGAAGGCAAATTGATGAAGACCATAACTTTAGTGAACTTAACACATTCAATCCAAGGCGACGACACCAAATCACAGACGAAAATTCCACCATGCTCGAAATACCAAGTCTCGTTACTCCGTCAACTCAAACCTAAAAATTCATAGTCCGATTGCCTTTCCTTCGCCAGAAATAAAATACTGGATCTCTGAATTATGCACTGAGTAAACCTCATTCCAAGTCATTCAATGCTTCGACACATAGACAAGCATCCTACCATTACACGAACACGGTGCGATAGCAATGCATGAATCGTCATAACAATCAATGTCAAACCTCAAAACCTTAGGTAATAGTGATACTGAGCTGCAACGATAGATCGGCCTTCCGCAAGGCGATGACAATAGCCCAATCAAATACGCAGGGAGAAACATCCTGCACCACATCTATAGTACCATTAAAATTCCTTGATTCCAAATTTATAACAAACGCTTCACGTCGCATAAGACTGAATAGGAAGGGAATGAAGGCATAAGCCTCAAAGGAATCGAACCGCACGATGAGGAATCAAGAAGGGAAGTGCTCATAACAGTCCTGTAGCCTCTTGAAGATAAGTACAGACGTCTCTGTACCGATCCGCAAGACTCTACTAGACTTGCTCATGACTCGTGACACCTAAGCGAACCTAGTGCTCTAATACCATGTTGTCATGACCCAAAATCCGTTAAAGGTCGTGATGGCACCGGACACCATTGTCAGGCAAGCCAACACTAAATAGCTAATAAAATTCTCATTTTAATATTTTTTTTTTGAAATCGTAAATTTACTTCAATTTAACTAGTAAAAGATCAATTTATAGAATAGATAACATTGTTTTTCAATTTCAATACTAAACATCCCATAAACATCCCAGAACCCAGCGTCACAAGTGCATGAGCATCAACTAGGAAGATAAAATAAAATACAACACCTGTCCAGAATACGAATTAGATAGGAAAATACATAAGTAACTCTGAAGGGAACTCTGCTGGCTACGGATCGTAGATGGAAATGCAGCTCACCTAAGTCTTCGCATTGACCACACCTCTACGCCCGTAAGGCTGCTAGACATATATGCACCTGCACAAAAATATGCAGCAAGTGTAGTATGAGTACATAGATCAACGTGTACCCAGAAAGTATCCAGTCTAACCTCAAAGAAGTAGTGACGAGAATTCGACTCCGACACTTACTAGTGGTCCAATAATAATGTACCGATAATATAATAAATTAGGGATTTTATGAGGCAACGGTAAACTCAATAACATGAGGCAAGTACATAATTATCTTGTTAATAGGGGATTTTCAAATTTATTTTCATCTTTTAACAATTTATTTCTCCGGCCAATGAGGCCATATCAATTATCAATAATTCCAAAACAATCAATTAAGTCATGTGCAAATCATGCCGAGGTCGTACGGCCTGATCCAACATAATATTAAACTGTGCACTACTGGAGAGTCGAACGGCGCGAACCATAGATGCATCTATTTAATCTACCAAAGCGTCCGGCCCGTTCCACAAAAGATAAGCACATTCAGACAACCAAATCAAGGATTTATTTAGGTTTGATGTTTAAAGAAATATCAATTCTCATTAACGGTCAAGTAACCCGTCAAAAACCCAAGTAGGTGAAGTCTAACCCTTTTGAAATTCCTTTATCAAGTTCCAATCTGTTTTAAACGGTTAAATTAACAAGTAAGATGCAAGCATCGCAAGTATAACGTGATTTGGGTCTTAGACTACCTGGACATGAGCATAATAGTAGCTACGCACGGACTCTCGTTACCTCGTACGTACGTAGCCCCCACAAATAGAAGCACATATTAAATTATTTCACCTATGGGGTAAATTCCCTCTTACAAGGTTAGAAAAGAGACCTAACTCGCTACGAAGTTCCATAACCGGCTCCCAAGATCTTCCGACGACTCAAACCGATGCCCAACGCTCCGAAACTAGTCAATAATTATGCAAACCCATTAATATATACTCAAATACTCATTATAATCCTATTTACAACAATTCCCAATTCCGCTTGAAAAGTCGATAAAATCACCCTCGGGCCCACGTACCCGGATTTCGAAAATTGTTGGAGATAAACTTTGCCTATGACATCACGGACTCAAATATATAATTTATTCTCAATTCTATGTCCAACATTCGTGGTCAAAATCCAAATATACAAGATTTTAGGCTTTTCCACCAAAACCCCAATTTCTACTAATTCCTATGTTCAAATCTATATAAACTCATGTATTTAACTCAAAATTGTGAAGAAAGCATTTACCCCATTATGATTGATAAAGATGGCACTCCAATGTGCTCCAAAATCGGCTCCCATGGGCGAAATGAAATGAGATAGAGCCAAACCCTCGTTTTAAAGAAGAAACTGCCCAGCCTCGACTTCCGCACATGCGGTCACTTGATCGCTTTTGCGGTTCTGCAGGTGCGTCCCAACTACCACTTCTGCGGTCTTCCACTAGACCTCTCAACTCCGCATCTGCGGCCACCAATCGCTTATGCGCCTCCGCTTCTGCGGCTCCACGCGCGCAGGTGCGGTCCCGCTTTTGTGGATCTCGACCGCATCTGCGGTCCATGCCTCCCCCAGCAAAATCCACTTCTGCGAGTCCTTTCCCGCACCTGCAGGCTCGCACCTGCGGCCCTCTTCACGCAAGTGCGATTACACCAGATGCCCAGCTGCTTCAGCCCTTCCTCAAATTCCATTTTCGATCCGTCAACCACCCGGAATCCACCCGAGGCCCCTGGAACCTCGTCCAATCACCCTAACCAGTTCCAAAACATAATGCGGACCTGCTCGAGGCCTCAAATCATATCAAACAATGCTAATACCAGGAATCGCACTCCAATTCAAGCTTTATGAACTTTAGAACTTCAAACTTCTACATTCGATGCCAAAACCTATCAAATCACATCTGATTGACCTCAAATTTTGCACACAAGTCACATTCGACATTACGGACCTAGTCCAACTTCCGAAATCAAAATCTGACCCCGATATCAAAAAGTCCACTCCCGTTCAAACTTCTCAAAAACTTTCCAATCTCTAACTTCCGCCAAATGATCCCAAAATGAACTACGGACCTCCGAATCCACCTTTGGACACGCTCCCAATACGAGAAGCACCATACAGAGCTATTCCCAGGCTCAGATCCCAAACGGACATTGATAACATTGAAATGCACTTCATCTCAAATTTAAGAAATCCTTCTAAAAATGCCAACTTCCATAATAGGTGCTGAAACGTTCCCAGGTCATCCAAAATACGACCCGGACAAACGTCCAAGTCCAAAATCATCATGCGAACCTGTTGGAACCTTCAAATCCCGATTCTGAGGTCGTTTACTCAAAAATCCAACCTTAGTCAATTCTTCTAACTTAAAGCTTCCGAAATGAGAATTTGCTTTCCAAATCAGCTCTGAACTTCCGAAATTTCAATTCCGACCACGCGTACAAGTCATAATACCTGAAGTGAAGCTACTCATGGCCTCAAACTGCTGAACAACATGCTAGGGCTCAAAACGATCGGTCGGGTCATTACATCAGGTATCATGCGGAAGCTAGCGAAACAAACCTTAAATGATAATAAATTAAAAAATAAAAGAGAAATATACCAAAACAGACACAAACATATAACATGGTTCGGTCAATTGACCTACATCCACGGCAAAGATGAGCAATCCACTATATAAAAGAGAGTACAAATATCGAGAGAACAACCTCACAAAGAGGCAAACATGAGTGGCAGGATAATATTTGTCCTGCAATTCTCCCCCTAAACAAGACTCTCAAACCCTTTAGGCTACATTATGGATGCTGCTAAATGAGAAGGAAGGATCCTCAATTTATAGAAGTCTAAACCTTTTCCTCCAAGAAAAGGACTAGCCAAATATGGAAGAATTATATTTTCCTTCTAAAAAAAAAAGAAAAATTCAATTATAGTAAATATGTTACCCTTTCCTTCAACAGCTAGGAAAACCAAATATGGTAAGAAAATCAGGACAACACATAACATGGTATTCATTATTTTGTGTGACTCTGCTCGATCAAGTTGGTTAAACATGATCTTAAATTACATCTAGATGCGCTAAAATATGAAACTCTCATACAAGATCTAATCATACATATCTTCACCTACTCATGCTGCTTTTGTCTCTATAAGAAAATTGTTTTAAATCAAATTTAGTAACTAAACAAATTATAAATAAGTAAACAAAATGATATTGAGTTAGATGGGTGATGTTCGGTCAAAAATGCAAATATTCAATTATTATTGTCTCACATTATAGCATTTTTAATCATCTTTTGAGTATTAATTGTATTACTTTATGTTTAATATTATATTTTAACTGTGTAGGAATAAAGCGATGTGAAGATGAAGAGATTTAGAGAAAAATTGAATAAACGCGAAAGAAAAAGAAAGAAAAATAAAAGAATAAACAAAATGGAAACAAAGGGGGAACACCCTTTGGTGTTTGTCCCCCCAAGCGTAAGACAAAAGGGAAGGGCAATGCAATTGAAAGCAAAGAAGGAATTGCACGTGAAAATGTTTCTGGTTTCTGCGCCAGGGCCAGCGTGAGCGTTGGCCTGGACCCTACGTGACGAAATTTTTCTTGTTTCGCCCGGGACAAGATTATTTCAATCCTACATAGTCCCAACTCATATATATGTAGTCCTAAACATAATTTGGAGGAGATCTAACATATTTTTGGGAGGAGAACATGCCACTTCGGAGGAGAGAACATAAACCACGCTTGGAGGAAGCTTTCAACTAGTTTTTCTTCTCTTCCTTTAATCTCATAATTTATTAAGTCTAGAGTTGTGGGGTGCTACATGAACGTTGTAGTTTGAAGATTGAATTGTTCTTATTATTTTATCGTATTGGTTTATTTATTCAATCTTGCGTTTGATTATTTGATTATTTGATCACCAATTGAATATTATCTACGAATCTATGATTGAACTCGGGAGAGGGAATTCTAGATTACATATAAGATTGAGTAGAGCGAAATCTTGAACCTGAGTATCAGGAACGGATTTGCGGTTAGGATAGGGATATACTTGCCTTGCTTGGTTATTATACAATAATTATTAATGCGTTCTTGTTAATCCTAATTCCATAGAAATATAGGCGTTAGGTTAGCTTAAATAGGCAATGAGTACTTCGGGAGAATACTACGAGTAATATTAACTATGTCAATCAATAAACCAGATAAACTAATTAAACAATCTAAGTGGAAGACTCAACGGGATTGTTAGCTAGCCCATAGCTCTGGAATGTCGGGTCCCATTGAATTAGTGTCTAATTTCTCAAATTTGTTTCCTTTAATCTCTTAGTTTGTTACTCTAAATTAGTTTTAGTTAAATAATTACACATTAGAAGATCGCTTGAATAGATTAATTATCTTAGTTTAATTTAGTAAATAGTTAATCACAAGTCTCTGTGGGTACGATATATGTACTTACAACCCTATATTACTTGTGCGACCACGTATACTTGCGTGTGTATTTGGAAGCAACAAGTTTTTGGCGTCGTTGTTGGCGACTTAGAAATTAACTATTTTACTGAATTAGATTGTTATTTTTTGTCTATTCAAATTTCTTTTTTATTTTAGCTTAGTTTAATATTTTATTATCATTGTTGACATGGCATCTTGGAATGAGAATTGATCGAATATTGGTTATTCTTATTTTGGTAATCATTGTCTATATTGTGGAGGACCGCACTTGTGGCAAAATTGTGAGAATATTTCCGGGAGCGAGTTGGGTGCACCATCTCAATCTTATGAGTGAAATTTTTATAATGTGTGTGGTTGTCAAGGTGGCCATTGGGATGGCTTTCCTAATTCTTATTATCCTTCTCTGAGCTCTTATTATGATTTTTCTAATAATGTTTATGAGTTTGATGGGAGCAATGAGGTGGAAGATGTGGAACGTTTTGCCCGTATTATGGACATGGTGTGGCAAGTAGCCGAGAAACAAGATGAAATTCAAAAAAAGACTGCCTTAGAAATCAAAGTACCGTAGGCTAGAATGGAAGAATTAATGGCTAATTTTCAAGAACAACCTCAACTCAACAAAGAGAGTGACTTCCTACAAGAGGTAAAAGTTAAAGAAGAAGATATAGTGATCCAATCTTGGCTAGAGGAACAAGCTCAGCTAATAAGATTTCATGGGGTTCTACGTAATGGTCTTTCAAATATGGCAGAATAGATGATAGAAGGAAGAACTAAGCTCAGGCAAGAGATAGACCAATTTGGCTCAGATATCACAGCTCAAGACAGCTTTGACTACAGCACCAGTTTTAGTGTTACCTTCCGGTTTGGGGATGTATACTGTGTATTGCGATGCTTCACGCATTGGCTTGGGTTATGTACTGATGCAGGAGGGGAGAGTTATTGCATATGCTTCACATCAGCTGAAGATCCATAAGAAGAATTACCCTGTGCACAATTTAGAGTTAGCCGCGATTGTTCATGCTCTTAAGATCTGGAGGCACTCTCTTTATGGGGTGTCCTATGAGGTTTACACTAATCATCGCAACTTGCAACATTTGTCCAAGCAAAGGGATCTCAATTTGAGGCAGCGCAGATGGCTTGAGTTACTGAAGGATTATGACATCACCATTCTTTATCATCCGGGCAAGGCGAATGTAGTCGCGGATGCCTTGAGCAGAAAGACAGAGAGTATGGGTAGCTTGGCATTCATTTCAGCAGAGGAGAGGCCATTGGTTTTGTACATTCAGTCCTTGGCTAACAGACTTGTGAGGTTGGATATGTCAGAGCCAAGCCGAGTTCTTGCATGCGTCGTTTCCCAGTCTTCACTATTGGAGCAGATTAAGGCTCAACAGTTTGATGATCCGCATTTGATGGTTCTTAGAGAGACGGTACTACAGGGTGGTTCCAATGAGGTTTCTTTCGGTGAGGATGGTGTTCTACGACTCCATGGTCGTCTATGTGTTCCCAATGCCGATGGCTTGAGGGAGAGGATTCTAGAGAAGGCACACAATTCTCGATATTCCATTCATCCAGGTGCTACGAAGCTGTATCGCGAGCTGAGGCAGTATTATTGGTTGCGGCGGATGAAGAAAGACATAGTTGAGTGAGTTGGGGACAAAGAGGCCCTCAATTTACTTCGTATTTCTAGAAAGTAGTACAGAGTGAGTTAGGGACCAGTGTAGAGCTCAGCACAGCATTTCATTCACAGACCGACGGGCAGTCGAAGTGGATAGTTCAGATCTTGGAGGACATGCTCAGGGCATGTGTGATTGACTTTGGAGCGCAGTGGGATCGATTCTTACCTATGGTCGAGTTTGCTTACAACAACAGTTATCAGTCCAACATCGAGATGGCTCAATTTGAGGCTTTATATGGTCGGCGATGTAGTTCTCCCATCGGGTGGTTTGAGCCCGGCGAGGCTAAGTTATATGGTACTAATTTGGTGAAGGATGCCTTGGAAAAGGTAAAGATGATTCAGGAGTGACTTCGCACAACATAGTACAGACAGAAGAGTTACGCGGATCAGAAGGCGCGTGATTTATCATTTATGGTGGGTGAGAAGGTTCTCTTGAAAGTCTCGCCGATGAAGGGATTATAATATTCAGGAAGAAGGGCAAGTTTAACCCAAGGTTTATAGGCCCATTTGAGGTGTTAAGGCGAGTTGGGGAGGTTGCTTATGAGCTTGACTTACCTCCCAGTCTATCAGGAGTTCATCCGATTTTCCACGTGTCTATGCTCTGGAGGTATCATGCCGACTTGTCACATGTGCTGGACGTCAGCACGATTCAGTTAGATGAGAGCCTGGGTTATGAGGAGATGCCAGTTGCCATTGTGGATAGGCAGGTTTGCCAGTTGAGATCTAAGAGGATTTTCACGGTAAAGGTCCAGTGGAGGGGCCAACCAGTCGAGGAGACAACCTGGGAGTCCGAGGAGGACATGCAACGGAAAGATCCACACTTATTCACTACTCCAGGTACGATTCTAAAACCGTTCGAGGACGAACGTTTGTTTAAGAGGTGGAGAATGTAACGACCTGACCAATCGTTTTACTTTCTAAAACCCCGTTCCCCTAGATAAATCTTCTCGTACGTGCTTTTACTATTTT
Source organism: Nicotiana otophora (assembly GCA_000715115.1). Taxonomy (NCBI): domain Eukaryota; kingdom Viridiplantae; phylum Streptophyta; class Magnoliopsida; order Solanales; family Solanaceae; genus Nicotiana; species Nicotiana otophora. The sequence continues at coordinate 72,990 of AWOL01S0006035.1, forward strand.
ATGAGTTGCGGGGATGGTTAGTTCGTGTTTTGGAAGGGTTCAGATTGAAATCGGAATACTTAGTTCCTAAAGGTTGGCTTAAAAGGCTAAGTTTGACTTCAGTCAATAATTTTGAGTAAACGACCCCGGAATCAGGATTTTATGGTTCCAATAGGTTCATATGATGATTTCGGACTTGGATGTATGTTCGGATTGGGTTTTGGATGTCCCGGGAGCTTTTCGGTGCCTAATAGTGAAAGTTGGCATTTTGGGTGAATTTCATAAGTTTGGGTTGACGTGGATATTTACATTATAGACGTCCATTTGGGATTCCGAGCCTGGGAATAGCTCCGTATGATGATTTGGACTTAGGGGCGCGTCCGAAAGTGGATTTGGAGGTCCGTAGGTCGTTTCGGGGTCATTTAGCGAAAAATGGAAATTTGAAATTTTTGGAAAGTTTGACCAAGGGTGGACTTTTTGATATTGGGTTCGGATTTCGGTTCCGGAAGTTGGAGTAGGTCTATAATATCATTTAACACTTGCACGTAGAATTTGGCATCATTCCGAGTTAATTTGATAGGAATCGGACCCGCGAGAGTATTTTTAGAAGTTTTTGAGTTCATGAGTTAATCCATGCGTTTTGGCATCTGATTCGTGGGTTTTGATGTTATTTAAGTGTTTCAATTGCTCGAGCGAGTTCGTATGAAGTCGTTAGACTGGTGTGTGTATTTGGTGTGGAGCCCCGAGGGCTCGGGTGAGTTTCCGACATTCGGGAGGATGAGAAAACAAACTTTAGTTTTTCTGGTGTTTCTTGGCAGCTGTTGCAGGTCTCGCAAATACGAGAATTTGTTCGCATTTGCGAACCTCGCATTTGCGAGAAAGGCTTCGCAATTGCGAAGAAGCCTGACTTGGGCAATGTTCGCATTTGCGGCACTTGGACGCATTTACGATCTCAATAGTGTCCGCATCTGCGACTCCTTGGTCGCATTTGCGACCTTGGCAGTAGAAGCCCAGGTTCGCATTTGTGATGGATTTGTCGCATTTGCGAACCTCGCATTTGCGAGAAAGGCTTCGCAATTGCGAAGAAGCCTGACTTGGGCAATGTTCGCATTTGCGGCACTTGGACGCATTTACGATCTCAATAGTGTCCGCATCTGCGACTCCTTGGTCGCATTTGCGACCTTGGCAGTAGAAGCCCAGGTTCGCATTTGTGATGGATTTGTCGCATTTGCGAACCAGGTGTCGCAAATGCGACATCTGAGACCTGTGCACAACTCTATTAAATGTAGGACTTAAGCTATTTAGCTCATTTTCTTTAATCTCTTGGGCGATTTTGGAGCTCTTCGAAGGGGTGTTTTCACCTAGCACGTTGAGGTAAGTAATTTCTATATAACATGAGTTAAACACATAGATTATGGGTAGATTAACATGTAAAAATTTGATAAACTCAAGGGTTTAGATGAAAACCTAGGTTTTGGATAAAAATGAGATTTGACCACGAAATTGGTTATAGAATGTAGTAGAAATCATATATTTGAGTTTGTGAGGTTATGGGTAACAACTTTCTTCAAATTCTTTCGGAATCCAGGCATGTGGGCCAGGGGGTGAATTTTAGGAATCTTACATTTAGGGTTGTGTAATCACTTTAATAGTTGGAATATGAACTTTTGAACATGTATTGATTAGTTTATATACTATTTGATTAGTTTTGAATTGTTCGGCACCAAATTGAGGGTTTGAGCATAATCTTGGACCGGAAAGTAGGCTTTGAGGCAAGATAAGTCTCTTTTCTAACCTTGTAAGAGGGAATGAACCCCATAGGTGAATTGTGGGGGCTACGTATATACGAGGTGACAAGAGTCCGTACGTAGCTACTAATTATGCTACTGTCCGGGTAGTCTAGGACCCATATCATGCTATACTTACAATGTTCGTACCCTACTTGTTAACGTAATTGCTTAAGTCTTTTGAAACCTGATAAAAGAATTAAATTCTCACTTACTTGAATTTGTGAATGGAACACTTGACTGTTATTGAGAATTTGTGTTTTCCTTAAAATATTTTCTATTTGTGGAGCGGACCGAACGCCTCGGTAGCAGATAGATGCATCTATGGTTCGTGCTGTTCGATCCTCGGTAGTGTACAATTTAAATATTATGTTAGATCGGGCCGTACGACCTCGGCATAATTTGCGCATGATAAATCTTTGGAACCAATTATAATTGATATTGCTTCTTTGTCTTGAGATATAAATTGTTAAATGATGAAAAATAAATTTGGGACTTAATATTTGTGAAAGGATTATTTACTGTTTCTTGTTATTGGGTTTTCAGTATTCTTTATGTAATCCATGCTTAATTAAAATTTTGACATATTATTGTTAGCCCATAGTAAGTGTCAAAGTCGACCCCTCATCACTACTTCTTTGAGGTTAGACTGGTTACTTACTGGGTACATGTTGTTTATGTACTCACGCGACACTTCTGCACCTAAATGTGCAGGATCTGAGGCAAGTGCATCTGGATATCAGTCCGGTGCGCACACTTGATTACCACTTCGAGGCTTCACGGTGAGCTGCCTTCTGAGCCTGTTCTGCAGCAGCCAGAGTCTTTCTTTTGATTGTATTTTTCTGTCTATTTCACTTCGGACAGTAGACTAGTATTCTTTCATATATTCTACTAGATGCTCATACACTTGTGACACCAGGTCTTGGCACACACTAGTGGACTTGCGGTTTTGGTTTTATTCTATGATTATTATTGCACACAGTTACTTTCGTGTTATTTATATTAGATCTGTTATTTCCTAAATTCTTTTTAATTTAAGGAAAGTTTAATTACTCATAAAAGAATTTGTTAAAAAGAGGAAATCACATGACTAGTTCACAGTTGGTTTCCCTAGCGGTGGCGTTAGGCGCCATCACAGCCTATTATGAAATTGGGTCGTGAGATAAATCGCCCACAAATCAAAGTGTTAAGGCTCGACCTATTATACATATATTTATTTCTAAATCAAATTCAGATATAACTTTAATTAATTAAGCCAGCAGAACGAATTCAAATAATTCAATTATTATATGATAATGTCCTAAGTCTGCCTAGACATAAACATGTTTTAGCTACATACGGACTCTCATCACCTCGTGCGTATGTAGCAACCACAACTAGTTGCACATAACAATAAATATCACCTAGGGGTAGTTTTCCCCTCACAAGGTTAGACAAGAGACTTACCTCGCTCCGAAGTTCAATAACCGACTCCAACGCCACTCAAACACCTCAACCCGATGCCCGTCTCTTCAAAACTAGTCAAACAACGTGAACACCAATCAAAATATACCCCAATAAGTATACTCTAACAATTTATAATGATTCCCAATTCGCTCAAAAAGCTAACAAAGACAACCCTCGGGCCCACGTGCCCGGATTCCAAATAATTTCGAAGATAAACTTTACCCATAATACCACAAACTAAAATATCTAACTTATTCCAAATTCCATGTCCAATTTCGTGGTCAAAATCTAAAAATACCAAATTTTTGGTTTTCTACCACAATCTTAAATTTCTACTAATTCCCATGTTTAAATCCATATACAAACCATGCATTTAACTTATAATAGGTAGGAATCACTTACCTTGAGTTGCTTGATGAAAATTTCCCCCTTGAAGCTCTCAAAAATTGCCCCAACCAAGTGAAAATGAAAGAAAATGGGCCAAATCCCGTATAAAACCAAGTCCTCTACCCAACGACATTTTCGTATTTGCGGAACATTAGCCGCTTCTGCGGCCCAAAGCCCACTTCTGCGGCTCCCCTTAGGCCCCTCAACCTTTGCATTTGAGGCCCCTCGAGCGCTTTTGTGCCTTTGCTTCTACGATGTTTCATCCGCAGGAACGGTTTCGCTTTTGTGGAATTCGATCGCATCCGCGGTCCCAGCCTCCCTAGCAAGGTCCGCACCTATGCTCCAATGGTCGCATATGCGATCACGCAGGTGTGGGAATATCTTCACACCGGCGACCTCAGCCATTTCACTCCTAGCCGCTTCTACGGTCACGCAAGTGTGGGAATTCCTTCACACCTGTGGCCTCTACCCAGTTCCCTTCTAGCCGCTTATGCAGTCCACTACCTCGCTTTTGCGATGAAGCTTCCACAGAAGCGGTTGCACCATCAACCAGAATCCTCCAGCTTTCCTTAAGACCAAAAATTGATCTGTTAACCCTCCGAAATCCACTCGAGGCCCTCGGTACCTTAACCAATTATACCAACGCGTCCCAAAACACATTACGAACTTAGTCGAGGCCTCAAATCAGGCCAAATAACATCAAAACTACGGATCGATGATCAAAACCCTTCTTTAAACTTCCAAACCTTTAAACATCGATGAACGCATCCGATTCATATCAAAACATTCCAGAATGACGCCAAACTTTGCGCACAGGTCACAAATCACGATACGAACCTATTCCAAGGCTCGGAATCCTAAACGGACATCGATAACACCAAAACCCACTCCAAACCAAACTTAGGAATTTCTTAAACTTTCAAAATGTTAACTTTCCATGATAAATGTCGAAATGTTCCTGGGTGATCCGATACTCAATCCGAACATACGCCCAAGTCCGAAATTATCATATGAACCTGTTGGAACCTTCAAATTCCGATTCCGAGGTCGTTTATTAAAAAGTCAAACCTTAGTCAATTCGTCCAACTTAAAGCTTCTGAAATTAGAATTTTCTTTCCAAATCAATCCCAAACTTCCCGAAATTCAATTCCGACCACACGTACAAGTCATAATACCTGAAATGAAGCTACTCAAGGGCTCAAACCGCTGAATGACGCGCTGGAGCTCAAAACGACCGGTCGGGTCGTTTCATTCTCCCCTACTTAAACATACGTTCGTCCTCGAACGTGCTAAGAACTGCTCCAGAGTAGTCCAAAGTCACTGTTTAACACCTCGGTCACCTGCATGTGCCTCTACAACCCAGTAGAGCACATTAGCTCGAGCCAAACTGAAGATCCTCCCTATAACCTTAGCTAACAAGCTTTAGAACCAAATTCCAACTTCCGAATTTCTTTACAAGACCTGATTCTAACACACGAACACCGTATCAATCAACACACACTGTACCTATGTTGAAATCACACCCTGCACCAAATAAGTCGGTAGCCCATAATAACATTCTCTGACCACACTAGCTAGAATTTCACGAATCTGATGCCCGCAATACATCTCATGACGCATATAAGTCCTGTTCCAACCTTCGAAATACTGCTACGACGGCAGAGATGTGTAGAAACTAATACACCCCCGCCGAATCAACAAATCATAGAGTCTCTCCTCCTGACAAGGACCATTACCTCATTCTAAACGGAATAACAATATTTGCTCTTAAATATACCTGATATAAATTTGATTGCACTAATCCCAGGTCCAATAACCTCGTCTCACCCAGTACAAGTTGCTCGGGCAATAAACCACCTCAAACACCGTCCAAAATCTCATATGATGCCATCAAAGCGCCAACAAGCTACAAACTCGAATCTGATACACAAAGAAAAATGAACTCTGGAAAAAGAACTACCCGGCTTGCGTAACGAATAAAACGCCTGAAGAGATGCTATGAACCTACCTCAGGGATGAAAAACAAGGCACACAAAAATAAGGGTAAGGATTTATGCTCAATATCTCACTGTTGCGGCATGAAACCTGATCCATATAACATGCCCATGGTGGCGTGCCACCCAATCCAAACAATATATCCGTGGCGGCATGCCACCCGATCCGCACATAACAATCAAGAAGAAAACATGCATAAAGCCGTAACGCTTATACTTACCAAATGCCCGTATATCGACCACAAGCACGCCAAGTGCATAAGACAAATCCTGGGGAGACGGATAGCGTCATACGCTACGAAACCCAAGCACAACTAAGGTGCAATAAATGACCTGCATCGCGAGAGCCATCCTGCTCACTTAACGCCACAAGCTACACGGGACCTCAATACGTGTGCGAATAATCAAGCCATATCACAACCCACATGGCACAATAGAGATTACATGGAATAGCTGACGACGGGAATAACATCCAATGCCCGACGACTCCTCCGTAGCAATGCTATGACGAATGAACACATCCGACCTGACGTAGAGTACACATTCACATTAGACCCACCAACTGACCTCAACCCGATTCTAATCATACCATACTGGGCCAATAACCTTTCAAAGATCCACAAAGGCCCTATTCATGATACATACGAGCAACCGTCCAATCCGTAACAAACTCCCACAGTCCACAACCAAAGGAATATAGCGCCTTTCAGGCATAAACTATCACATTAGTGATAGTACCAGAATCTCCATACTTGACAATCCTTAACAATCAAGTAACTAACATGTCTCACTTATACAAATTTCCCCGCGGGGTACGCATCCACGACCTTCCGCACTAGGTAGAAAAGTCTGCACCTCCATACCATTAACCATACTAATTCTGTAAAGTAATTCAAGATCCTGCAAATCAATACACAATGCTCCTTCCACAGAGCACCATTCCAAGGCGGCACTAGGATAATGTCAGCTTACTATGATCATCTAAATTCTTCCCGGCTCATCCGATCTCGTGACATTCTTGTCAACACCGAACCGCAACCTTGATCCTCAAAATTCAAATTCCCATGTCGCTCACTGCATCTATCATGCCGCTACGCGAGAATACAAGAATTCATCATAATACCTAAACTACTAGTAGAATAAGCACTTCATGGGCTAGAAACCTTTTACTTAGCTCATTTCAGAAGAACCAACGCAACACTCAACTGAATTCCCAAATTGTAGAAAATACAAACCTCAAGTCATGATCTAAACTGCCATGACTCTTCCTGAATCCATTTACACAACAAGGCCATTCGAATTAACTACCTCCCAAATCAATCAAGTTATGGTGGTTGTCAAGGCTGCACGTACAACCACAAACTACATGTATAACTTCACACGCCGTAGGAACTGATCATTGCCACAATCATGTTGATTCAACCATTACTAACCACCCCAAATTCTTTCAATTTACTCTTGACCTGTCTTAGAAATAATAATAGCTCCATTCACAACATAACGAACTGAATCTGCACTCATCCCGTGTGACTGAATCGCGAGACCGCATCATCTCAATACCCATGAATCATCTCATACCCTTCTCAAGCGCACAATAGCATCTCCAACTAGTACACCCATTCTGCAAGACCTTCCGTGAATTTGAAGATATTTCTTCCTTTCCTCCAATACTGCACCGCATACCGGATGATAACATAGAATATTCCAAGTCCCGCACATAATCCACTATGAAATATCGATCCCTAACCACACAACAAACTCGAAATCCTCAGGCACTGCAATTTAATTCTTGAACCCACTAGGACCATTGTTGAGAGTCGCCCACTCTAACCTGGTCCTGAATATAACCAAACTTCAATGCTCTGCTAGCACATGCACACCCTCTCAAAGAAGCAACCGACTGAATTCTTTTCCTTGTACATTACATCCACAAGAAGCATAAACTCTGAGTCCTCCTAGACCCGCACCTCAATCGATAAGGCGAAGTATAGCACATATTCATGAAGTTCCTTGCTCGAATTACTCCTGATATCTTCTTTTCTTAGTCATAAATAATCCACCAACACATCGATAACCAGAAACTGCACAAGCAGACAACCACATGATCTAATCATAGACGGTGGGGCTCCCCCACTTAGCTTTAAGCTACCATCACATAATGTAGAGCCCACAACGATTCCTCCTTCTCAATTACCATGATCCCGTACCGTTAACCCGCCAACATTTCTCAAAGTCTTTTGTTAAGACTTTCGTGAACATTCTGAATCATCCGCCACAATCACATATTCGACCTCTCACCAGGTAGCAAGTAGTATTCTTCGCAGAAGCTTCATCAACATCACGCAACTGCTAACCTGCTCATAAGAGATAACCCACCTATGGAATCCCATGCCGACATCTTCTAACGGAGCTGCACTAGTTGCACCTACTATGAAATCAGTAAACCCTCCAATCCCACGCTCGTCCACAAGCTGTACAAGTCTGTTCATTCCTCATTGAAATCAACTAAAAGTCCAACAACACATCCCAAACTCGAAGTCACGTTGCATCCAAAAATGATAATCAAATCTTCAAACCCCTCTTTATTTCAACCAAACTCCTTTCTGCCGTATCCAATTTTTCTCGGTGTAGTATCCACCATCCCAAATAAAATCCTTAGTCCAAATCACCTTCCATCACGATTCCCAAATCGCCCTAAACTTTCTAAAAGCACATGTCTATCCTACCACAGAGTCCATATGTTACTCTGCCACTCCCACTTCATTCAAACCATCTCCTTTAAGAAACTTCTCGACCTCCGCTTTTCATACTTGGCCTTCTAGTAATTCAACTACCACGAGACACCTCCCGCTATGTCCTTCCTCCTCCTTCGCTGCCCAATTTCTGCCTCAAATCAAAATCCATACTTGTAGCACCTGAACTACTGAATTGCTACCCACTCTAAACCTCCTGGAAGATCATTTTCTCAACCCAACATCATTAGATTCACCAATTCGATTTGGAACCGCTACATACCGCTATCTCTAACAACCGCGTCATAGGCACCATTACACAACACCATGCCCCGAAGGCAAAATCAAAGAAGACTATAACACCGGTGGACCTTAATAACAAAGATGACGATGCCACATCACAAATGAGAATTCCACCACGCTTGAAAATATCAAGTCTCATTACTCCATCAACGAAAGCCTAAACATCCATAGTCCGATTGCCCTTCCTTTGCTAGAATTAAATGCTGAACCTCTAACTTATGCACCAAAAAATCCTCCATTCAAATAATTAACTGTCTCAACACATAGGCAAGCTCCTTACCATTACATCAACACTATACGATAACAATGCATGAACATCATAGAAATCAGTGCATAGCCTCAAAAACATAAAAAGTACAGATACTAAACTGAAATGATGGAACACCCTTCCGCAAGGCGACAATAATAGCCTGCCCGAACACGCAGGGAAAAACATCCGGTACCACGTCTCCAGTACCAATACAACTCCTGGATGTCCAATTGACAACAAGCGCTTCACGTCGCAGAAGATTGAGTAGGAAGGAAATAAAGGCACAAGCCTCAATGGAATCAAACTGCACGATGAGGAAATCAAGAAGGGAAGTGTTCCTAACAACCCTGTAGCCTCTCGAAGATAATAAGTACAGACGTCTTCGTACCGATTCGTAAGGCTCTACTAGACTTGCTCATGACTCTTGAGACCTAAGTAAACCTAACGCTCTGATACCAAGCTGTCACGACCCAAAATCTACTATAGATCGTGATGGCGCCTAACGCCGCCGTCAGGCAAGCCAACGTTGATTTATCAATTTATTTACTCATTTTATTACTTTCGAAATCATAATCTCTATTACTTAAATAGTCTAAAATGGAATTTACAGGGTAAAATGATAATAACTACGTGAATTACAATAACAAACAACCAGTAGGAACCCCCAAAACCCAGTGTTACAAGTGCACAAGCATTTTTTAAGGAGTACAATAATAATACAACACTTGTCCCAAATGTAATAAGTCAGAATAAAATAAATAGTACAATGGAGACTCGGTGGGCCGTGATGCGTAGCCTGGAATGCAGCTCACATAAAGTCTCCTTAACAGGTGCGCCTACGCCAATGTGACCATTAAATGAACCTATCAGATCCTGCACATTTAGTGCAGAAGTGCAGCATGAGTACGTAAATCAACGTGTATCCAGTAAGTATCTAGCCTAACCCCAGAGAAGTAGTGACGAGGGGTCGACATCGACACTTACTAAAGGTCCAATAAAGCAATATAATAAAACAAAATCAGATATAAAGCATACGGCAATGATGGAGTAAATCTGTAAGTTACATAATCTTCCAATTACTTCTTTTAAATCATGAATTTCTAAATTTTATATTCTACCTTAACAAGTCAGAAAAATGTCAAGTGTCAATATCAATTAAATAAGGAATACCATAAAATGCCGGGCATCAGTGGAAGGTTTATCTCGTGAATATTCAGACTAATAACGATATAACGCACGATTCCGCTGAGATCGTTTGGCCCGATCCAGAATAATGTGTACACTGTCGAGGGTCGGGCAGCACAAACCATAGATGCATCTATCTATTGTAGAGTCATTAGGCCCGCTCCACAAGAAAAGGAAGGAAGTTATTGAATCACGAGACACGTGTTTACAATACAGTACATGAGCACATAACGAATTGTCACGCCCCGATCTCGGGGAGCGCGACCGGCATTCAAACGAGATACCCCGGTTAAGCAAGCCTGTTAGATGCCTTCTATCCAACCTTGCCCGTTAACAATATAAGAACCAGTACATGTGATAAACATGAGAAGAGTCAAGTGTTCCACAATATTTTCCATTACTAAAGAATATTCATTTATGATTTCCAAAATATAGTAAGTTTACTGATATGATGAAAACATGTTCGTCCAAATACCAACACTTACTAGTTTAATTCCCGACATCATATACAACCCACAACCTATCTACGGAGCCTCTAAGTATAACAAAAGAGTAGTATGGATGTGCCAGCGACAAGGCCTGGCTATAACTCAAAATGTAACGTATAACGTCATATGACATGAAGCCCAGAACAGAGTAGGGCTCATCAAAATCTGCTGAATAAAGAGTGACTGCTAATGATGGTCAAAAACACCTGCTGACGAATCACCTGCATCCATTGAAGATGCAGCGCCCCCGGTAAAAGGGACGTTAGTATATATGTAATAGTACTAGTATGTAAAGCTAAATGTCCACTTTCAAAATAGAATACTATTATAAGAAAGGGAAAACCATAGAAACAGCAAGTCACAATCAACAATATCCAAATGCCCAGTTAACACATACCAGGTTTCATAATATAAAAATATAATATTCCCTCCGTTTCAATTTATGTAAACCTATTTCCTTTTTAGTCCATGCCAAAAAGAATGACCTCTTTCCTTATTTGGAAACAATTTACCTTTATACAATGATTTATAGCCACACAAAATATATATGCCTCATTTTACACCACAAATTCAAAAGTCTTCTCTCTTTTCTTAAACTTCGTGCCCAGTCAAATGGGTTCACATAAATTGAAAGAGAGGGAGTATATATCTTTGGTTGGGAGATCATTAGCACCGATATACCACCGTGATTTTATCCCGGAGTACGATCACGCCCGATCGGCTATGCCATCTCCCCACAGACAATGTGGTTTGACATGTAATGCGAAAAAAGGGTGTTACCAAGTGTAGTTCCACCATGTGCGAAACATGGCTTCCCATCTCCACCCGATCGGCCAGGCCGCCTTCACACATATGCCGTGTGGGTTGACTTTCCAATTCACAGCTAATATCAATCTCATCCTAAATAAGGGGAATAATCATAATCCATCATAATCCACCCCTACACCGACACGTGTAGTTTCTGGTGTGGGCCTTATGACCCACCCTTCCTCGGTTTGCTAATGATACTCCCAAAAATATATATTTTTTTTTCACACAAAGGTATTTTAATTACAAATGTATTCACCTCATTATCTTTCACATTGAATAAACCTTCATTAGTATTTTCAACCACTCACAACAACAATATTTCTTTGGCTCTTTTGGCCATTCACAAGATTCTTTAGTCATGGCACGACAGCCATATTTCATATTCAACACTTTCTTTTATTTACTTTCAAGGATCACCATCAAACATCAACATATAGAATATTACGTAAATCACAACTTTAAGTTTATTAGCAATGGAGACTTAAACACAATGAATTCCTTTTCATGAAATCAAGTAAAATGGTTGGCAATCAAAACACAAGTTAGAAGCATAAACGAGTAACACATCATTTAATCTTGAAACACTTTTCCCAAAAAGGGCCATACACAATTTCAACTCATGAATATATATAAGAGCTAAAGACACATTGGAAACACTTACAAAGCATAGCATTAGTTAAAACAGCCACGTTTGGGCACAAGTATAACTCTCATTATTGGCACGGTGGCCACACTTTCCATATCCAACCCCCTCCTTACACTTTCAAGCATCCTTATGGATTATCAACAACAAGGCATTTTAATTCAAGACTTTAGATACACATTTGAGAAACTAACCAAATTAAGGGTCTTAGACACATGTGATTTCTTACACAATTAGACATGCTAGTTTTCATTAGAATAACGCTTCAAATCATAACATATTAATACACAGCCCATGTTTAATCACCTTCTCAAATAGTAACTCAACCAAGAAGGACGTTTGGAATACAATTTGAACCCATATATATTTTGACACAAGGCTTGTTCGAACTAATCAAATTATAATGAGCAATACGGGACATACAAGGTCATTGTGGGGTTCAATTCTAAAACAGGAGTTTAGCCAACATACCTTGTTTGAGCTTTCCTTAATTACTAACACGTCCCAACACTTCTAGCAATAATAATCCATAAGAAGGTAGCAAAAATTGGATAATAATTAGAAGGATTCACATGGTGTAACTCTCTTAGGAATTTTGTCAAACACCTACTATGCAAAATAGACTACAAAACTCTACAATGGTAATCCCTTCGTCCCTCAACCAATTTCAACAAGAAACTAACCAAAATGATTCATTAATCCCACATACTACAACCTATGGTCACATGCATGGCCTATTTCCAATCCCCACAATATACTAGAACTCATAACCTCTTGCATGAAAGCTTAGAAGTAAGACTTACCCGGATAGATAATAATCTAGTGGTTGGTTTCCTTGATTCTTAAAGGTTGGTGAAAGATTGGATGATTAGAGTGTTAGGTTTCCTCCTTCTCTCTCTAAAATGCTCTTACCTCTCTCAAAAATCATCAGATAATTGCCCCAAAATGAGCCCCAAAGGCTATTTATCAAAATGGGGTCGGGTTATAAAAATAGAAAAATGGACCCCCCGAACTCAAGTCTGTGGTTGCTGAATGCACTGCAGACAACGTCTGCGGTCCGCAAACTGGATTTTGAAATGGTCCTCAAAATTTTGGGCTAGACTGGTCAGGTCTGCGACCATTCTGCGGTCCGTAGACCACTTATGCGGCCGCAGAATGAATTATGCGACCTCAGAATGGGCGCAAAACAACTTCCAAAATTCAACAACTCTCTGCTCAACTATGCGATGGATATGCAGCCCACAAACCAGTTTTGCGGTCGTGAAACAGACTGCAGAATTGCCATCTTCTGCTAAAAATTTCTATCAACACCTCAGTGCACTCTTCAACCCAAAAAGTCCGTACATTTGTACTCATTACCCTACCTCGGCACCACAAAACTAGAATCCCTTGACGAAATTTTTACGGGGCCTTACATCCTCCCCCACTTAGGATCATTCGTCCTCGAATGATGAGTAGAGTCCGCCCAAAACACCCAACATAATTCATCTCCTCCTTTCACCCATCGCAATCCCCCAAATTTGACTTACTCCCCAATTTTCCAAATATTTCGGCAGAGTCTCCTCTATAATTGGTGTTATCCACCTGCCAGAGAATCACCAAAATTACCCTAACATCCGTACTCATTACGCGACCTCGGCACCACAAAACTAGAATCCACTTGGCCAAATTTTTACGGGGCCTTACATGAATTAAATCTTTACGCTTCTCAAATAAATCGCCCACAACTCAAAGTGTTAAGGCTCGGCCTATTATAATATATTTATTTTTAAATCAAATTTAGATATAACTTTAATTAATTAAGCCAGCAGAATGAATTCAAATAATTCAATTATTACATGATAAAATCCTAAGTCTACCCGGACATAAACATGCTTTAGCTACGTACGGATTCTAGTCACATCGTGCATATGTAGCACCCACAACTAGTTGCACATAATAATAAATATCACCTAGGGGTAGTTTCCCCTCACAAGGTTAGACATGAGACTTACCTCGCTCCGAAGTTCGATAATCAGCTCCAATGCCACTCAAACACCTCAACAAGATGCACGTTTCTTCAAAACTAGTCAAACAACGTGCAAACCAATCAAAATATACCAAATACGTATAATCTAACAATTTACAATGATTTCCAACTCCGCTAAAAAGCCAACAAAGACAACTCTCGGGCCCACATGCCCGGATTCCTAAAGATTTCGAAGATAAACTTTACCCATAATACCACGAACTAAAATATATAACTTATTCCAAATTTCATGTCCAATTTCGTGGTCAAAATCCAAAAATACCAAATTCTAGGTTTTCTATCACAATCCCAAATTTTTACTAGTTCCCATGTTTAAATCCATATACAAACCATGTATTTAACTTATAATAGGTGGGAATCACTTACCTTGTGTTGCTTGATGAAAATCTCCCCTTCAAGCTCTCCAGAAATCGCCCCAACCAAGTGAAAATAAAGAAAATAGGCCAAATCCCGTATAAAACCAAGTCCTCTGCCCAACGACATTTTCATATATGCGGAACATTAGCCGCTTCTGCGGCTCCCCTCAGGCCCCTCAACCTCCGCATATGCGGCCCCTCCAGCGCTTTTGCGCCTTTGCTTCTGTGATGTTTCATCCGCAGGTACGATTCCGCTTCTACGGAATTCGACCACATCTGCGATCCCAGCCTCCCCAGCAAGGTCAGCACATGCACTCCAATGGTTGCATCTACGATCATGCAAGTGCAGGAATTTCTTCGCACCTGCGACCTCAGCCATTTTACTCCAAGTTGCTTTTACGGCCCCGGTCCACTTTCACGGTCACGCAGGTGCGGGAATTCCTTCGCACCTGCAGCCTCTACCCAGCTCCCTTCAAGCCGCTTCTGTGATCCACTGCATCACTTCTGTGATGCCGTTTCTGCGATGAAGCTTCCGTAGAAGCGGTTGCACCAGCAACCAGAATCCTCCAGCTTTTCCTTATGTCCAAAAATCGATCTGTTAATCGTCCGTAATCCACCCGAGGCCCTCGGGACCTTAACCAATTATACCAATGCATCCCAAAACACATTACAAACTTAGTCGATGCCTCAAATCACGCCAAACAATATCAAAACTATGGATCGATGATCAAAACCCTTCTTTAAACTTCCAAACCTTTAAACTTCGACGAACGCGTCCGATTCATATCAAAATATTTCGGAATGACGCCAAACTTTGTGCACAGGCCACAAATCACGATACAAACCTATTTCAAGACTTGAAATCCCAGATGGACATCAATAACACCAAATCCCACTCCAAACCAAACTTAGGAAATTCTTAAACTTTCAAAATGTTAACTTTTAATAATAAATGCTGAATCGCTCCCGGGTGATCCGATACTCAACCCGAATATATGCCCAAGTCCGAAATCATCATACAAACCTATTGAAACCTTCAAATCCCGATTCTGAGGTCGTTTAATTCAAAAGTCAAACCTTAGTCAATTATACCAACTTAAATCTTCTGAAATTAGAATTTTATTTCTAAATTAATCCCGAACTTCCCAAAATTCAATTCCGACCATACGTACAAGTCATAATACCTGAAGTGAAGCTACTCAAGGCCTCAAACTGCCGAATGGCAAGATAGATCTCAAAACGACCGATCGGATCGTTACAGTATAGTTACTAGTTATTGATAACATGTATTGACTCTCTATCAAAGTTTAAAGGTTGAATCAATTTTGTAATTAAAATGCAATCATGATTAAATGGTGATAGAAATATATTTCTATGATTTTCCACTAATAATTTCAAGCGATTAATAAATTTATGCGTTGATTTTAAGTCTTCCCCATATCGGATAAATTTATTGTAAGCTCACTCGGTAAAATACTAGTAATTTCTATCGTGTACTTACTCTCCGTCTGAGTATACAAGTTGGATCAATGGAACTAGAGCTATTAATTATGATTTTCACTTGACTTAAATTAACAGTATACTCTCCATCTGAGTTGGGTCTGCTTTAATTTATTGGAGTGAATAATCTGGCATTATATATGTATGTTGCATGAGTAGTTCATTTTTCATAAAATTTGCTATTCAAGATACATGAATATATATGGGTAGTGCCTTTGAAATCTTCGTATTAAATGGCTATATATACAACTGATTGAAAATAACAGTATGCTCTCCATCTGAGCTGGTTTTGTTTCTTTTTGGATTGTATAATTCTTGTATTATATAATATAATTTGGATAAATGATTCTTTTCCCATCGAAATTTATTATTCGATATGTATGTATGTATGCATGTATGTATGTATATATATATATATATATATATATATATATATATATGTTGAATGCAGTCTGAATTTTATTATTCAGTGTTTTGACTTATTATGATCAATTTAATGTTTTATATCTCAACTCCACAGTAACTTTATGCAATTTGTCGTATTACTTGTTAAATTTTCCTTTAAATAGTGATAAGACATTAATTTAAAGGATGCAATATATGTACCTTTTGTTAGAAGAAATTTAATTTTGATTATTAGGCAAAATAAGAGATGGATATTTCGTATATTTTACGAATAACTCTGGTGTTATTGAGCCTGATAAACATTTTATTTCTTGTGGTACATGAATGCATGACCTTGTTATTGCTAATTAATGTCTCTCCTGACAAAACAATATTAGTCTATCTCATAAGATAAAATGTTTTTTAAAATTGAGTAAAACTTATCCGTGCACTTCTATCTAAGTCATGTTAATCTGGATAGAATTTCAAGTTGGTCAAAGATGGACCTTATGTAACGATCCGGCCGGTCGTTTTATGTATTGTAGTCCTGTTTCCCTATTTCTCGCTCCTTCTATGTTTATTTGTGGTTATGTCACTTGCCAGGGTGGTTGGATTGGTTTCGGGGAAGTTTCAGAGTGAATTGGGACACTTAGTCCCAAGGTTGAAAGCTTAAGTTGAAAGAGTTGACCGGTGTTTTACTTTTGTGTAGACGACTCCAGAATAAAGTTTTGATGGTCTCAATAGCTTCGTAATATAATTTTGGACTTGGGCGTATGTACGGATATTGATTTGGAGGTCCGTAGGTCATTTTGGCCCGAATTGGCAAAACTTGAAAACTTGAAGGTATGGAAGTTCAAGAGGTTTGACCGAGAGTTGCATTAATTGATATCGGGTCTGAACTTTGGTTTCGGGAGTTGGAATAGGTTTGTTATATCGTTTGGGACTAGTGTGCAAAATTTGAGGTTATTCGGAGTTGATTTGATATGGTTCGGCATTGGTTTTAGAATTTGGAAGTTCATTAGCTTTATTAGGCATGAATTGGGGTGTGATTCATGATTTTTATGTTGTTTGATATGATTTGAGGCTTCGACTAAGTTTGTATTCTATTTTAGGACTAGTTGGTATGTTCGGATGGGGTCCCGGGGGCCTCTAGTTTGATTCAGATCAAGTTCGGCTTCATTTTGGACTTTGTTCGACTGCTTAAACTATGCATCTGGTTTCATTATACGTGATTGCGAAGGGAGGATCGCGATCGCGAAGGGTTGTTTGGTGGCTGATGGAATTATTCTTTGCGTTCGTGAGTTGAGGGATGCGTTCGCGAAGGTAAGGCAGGTTGTTCATCACAAACGCGAGATAGGTGATGTGTTCACATAGAAGGGAGGTAAGGTTCAGGGGTGGCAGACATTTGTTTTTCGCTTTTGCGAGATCTGGACCGCGATCACGAAGCTTTAGGATG
The DNA here is from genome assembly GCA_000715115.1 of Nicotiana otophora. NCBI lineage: Eukaryota > Viridiplantae > Streptophyta > Magnoliopsida > Solanales > Solanaceae > Nicotiana > Nicotiana otophora. Next base: position 90,719 of record AWOL01S0006035.1, read on the forward strand.
TTTGACCATCGCATTCGCATAAGAGATTTTGTCATCTAGTATCTTTTGTGCTTCACGAACGCGAGACATTTTCCGCGTTCACGAAGAGGAATATCTGAGTAGCATATTTAAAATCCCATTTTGAGGGTTATAGTTATTATTTCATATTATGTGTTGTAGAGCTCGATTTTAGGCAAGTTTGGAGGGGATTTTCAAGATTTGGACCGGGGTAAGTATTTTTTACTCGGATTTGTTATTATTTCATGATTCGATCTTTGTGTTTAGCATTTAATTAGTGAATTAAAGTGAAGAAATTAGAGATTTTGTAGAAACTTTTCAAAAATGAAAAATGGAGGTTTGAAGGTAGATTTGAGGTCGGAAATGGATGATTTTGGTATGGTTACACTCGTAATCGAATGGGTGTCTGGAATTTATTAATTTTGTTGCGTTTCGAGGTGCGAGCCCGAGGACGACGTTTTGGGTAGACTTTTTAATTTTGATAAAGATCGAAACTTTATTATTTGAAGTTGTTTCCTACGGTATTATTTGTTGATATAGAGTTGTTTGTGACTAGATTCGAGTCGTTTGGATGCCGATACGCGTGGGAAGGGCTTGTTGGAGTTTTGATTTGCGCGTTTTGAGGTAAGTAATATATCTAAACTTGGATATGAGGGTATTTAACTTTGAGAACTACATTATATAAAAGATATTGGGGTGACGTACACGCTAGATGATGAGCGTGTGTGCGTGCAGTGGTGTGTACATGGTTTGCGGAGGCTTTTAGACTATTACCGGGCTTGTTTTGCTATCATATCATGTTATCCCCATATTTTTTCAACTTGTTTGATTATCAGAACTGTTTGAGACTTGATAGGGCTATTCTTGTTGTTTCTGATTTATATACCTTATTTGCACACATGTTCGCAATCATGATACTATATTCGTGTATGATATCTCCGTCTCAGTACGTCTTATTTGATTCCTTACATGTTGTTGATACTGCTTAAGGGTAATACTGTTAAACTGAGTAGTTGAGATGTGTTTATCTGAGACTTGAATGGTAATTAACTGAGTTTGGGCCTTAGAGCCAATTTTGTACTGATTTTGAGGTGACGCGTACGCCAGGCCCGTATTGGGCTAAGTGTTATTATTTTGGGGTGACGCGTGCACCTGGCCTCACTATTGGGCTAAATGATTATGATTAATGCTTGGGAAGGATCTACCCCTTCAGAGTCTAACATACCAGCAGTGGTCGCAGACACAGTATTTTATAGACATGCTTGATAATAGGCTATTATGCCAGGCACCCGTACAGTGCTAAGTGTAAATATTTTTGATGGATCCACTGTGATACTGTTGATTGACATGTATACCTGACATGTTAGCATAGAGATGTACTTTCCTCATGCTAACTGATAATTTATCTGCTTTATTTGTGTTGGGCTTTAGCTGTTATACTTGAAAGCAATGTCTAAATTTCAAAATGTGAACAAGCCGAACATGATATCATTGAGCTACTATTTCTATGGTTTATCCTTTACATTCTGAACAGTTATTGGTTACTGATATTGATATTTGACTATTTTTCTGAGCTTGTGACTGCTCTCAGCCCAAGGTTGGTGTTGTTACTTATTGAGTACATAGGGTCGGTTGTACTCGTACTATACTCTACACTTAGTGTGTAGATCCAGGTACATCCGGTTGAGGTGATTTTCATACTTGAACTGTTGCCAGCTTTTGGGAGACTACGAGGTAGCTTCCATATCGTCTGTAGTCCTTGAAGTTCTCTTTTTGTTATCTTTATCTTTACTATTCTTTTATTCAGACAGTTGTATTAGAGGATTTTTCTTGTATCTTGTTATTCAGTAGTGCTCGTGTACTCGTTGACATTAGGTTTTGGGGTTGGTTGTAGTAGTACTATAATTTTATTCTCAAATACTTTATGACATACTTTCGCTGTTAAGTCATTAGATCATGTTTAATCGACTTCATTATTATTATGTGACTGTTGGCTTAGCTAGCGGGTTGGGTTAGGTACCATCACGACTTATGGATTATGGGTTGTGACAAGTTGGTACCAGAGCACTAGGTTGCTTAGGTCTTACGAGTCACGAGCAATTTTAGTAGAGTCTTGAGGATCGGTATGGAGACGTTTGGACTTATCTTCGAGAGGCTACCGAGCTATTAGGAAACTTCACTTTCTTGCATTCTTATCATGCAAATTTGTTATTTCCAAAGTTTGAACCTTGACTCTTCTATTCTCTCACAGATGGTGAGGACACGTGCGACTAGAATATGCAGACTGCCACCAGTACCAACAGCTAGGGCCACGATAGGCTGGGGCCGCGGTAGAGGCCAAGGTTTGGCTTGTACTACATCCAGAGCAGTACCTGTGGAGCCACTAGTTGCTCCAGCTGAGGAGAAGGTACCAGATGTTGTTGAGCTGGTTGGACTAGCTCAGGCACCAGCAGTACCCATTGTGATCCCAGGACTTTAGGAGGCCTTAGCCCAGATTTTGACTGTGTGCACGATCTTGGCTCAAGCAGTTGCAGTTTCATCTGCACCAGCCACTTCACGAGCTGAGGGAGGTGCCCAAACTCTGGACACCGGGGGTACTACCAGCCCATCCGGTTGTTGCTGTTCGGGCCGAGGTTGGCCCACCTATGAGTGATAAGGAGCAGAAGATATTGGAGCGGTTCAGGAGGCTTAAGCTTCCAGAGTTCAGTGGGGAGGAGTCAGAGGATGATCAGGACTTTCTAGACAGGTGTCAGTAGATTCTTCGCACATTGGGTGTTTTGGAGACTAGTGGAGTTTCATTTACTACTTTTTAGCTGACTGAGGCAGCCTACAGATGGTGGCAAGCCTATGAGTTGATCAGGCCAGTTGGCATAGCACCACTTACGTGGCATGAGTTCACAGTTCTCTTCTTAGAGAAGTTTGTTCCACAGACTCGAAGAGAGGAGCTGTGTAGAGATTTTGAGTAGCTGCGCCAGAGAGATATGACCATGACTCAATATGAGATGAGATTCCCAGATTTGGTCCGTCATTCTACATGGTTGGTTCCCACAGAGATAGATAGAGAGAGAGGATCAGGAGGTTCATTGATGGCCTTAACTATGGCATGTGTTACAGTTTGGCCCGAAAGGCCAAGACGGATGCTAGGATTGACCAAGTGGTCAAGATCGCTAGGCACTTAGTGTCGGTTCACAGGCTTGAGCATGAGGAGCGGGAGGGCAAAAGGCCCTGTAGATTTGGTGGTTTCAGTTGTACCTAATATGGAGGTCAGGCACATCACAGCAGAGGTCGTCCTTACAGGCCCACTCAAATAGCTCATTTGGTTCATCGTGGTTCATCAGCTAGTCATGGTTCATACAGTACTCACCCGGGAAGTGATCTTTCAGTGCACTTACAGCTCAGAGCTCGTACCATGCTCCATCAGTTTAGGGTTTATCACTACTGGTTCTTCTAGTGGCTATTCTAGTTTCGGGGGTCTGATGCAGGCCCCACAATCATTTTCGGCTCAAGGTTGTTATGACTATGAAGAGTTGGAGCATATGAAGAAGTATTGTCCCCATCATTATAGAGGTCCAATGTAGCAAGGAGATCAGTCTATGACCCTTGCACCAGTTGCTACACTATCTGCTCAGTCAGATCAGGGTGGAAGTCATGCGGGTCGAGGTCTCCCCAGAGAGGGAGGTTAGATAGGTGGTGGTCAGGCTTGATGTTATGCGTTTCCCTCCGGGCCATAGGCAGTTGCTTTAGACGTAGTGATCACATGTATTGTTATAGTGTGCCATATGGATGCTTCAGTATTATTTGACCCTGGTTCCACTTATTCATATGTGTCATCATACTTTGCTCGTTATTTGGATATGCCCCGTGATTCCCTAGTTATGTATGTCCATGTATCTTTGTAGGTGGGTGATTCTATTATTGTAGGCTATGTATATCGGTCGTGTGTGGTGACTATTGGGGGATTAGATACGAGAGTTAATCTTTTACTGCTTAGCATGGTTGATTTTGACGTGATTTAGGCATGTATTAGTTGTCCCCATCTCACACTATTTTGGATTGTCACGCTAAGATCGTGACATTGGCGACATAGGGGTTGCCTAGGGTTGAGTGGAGAGGTCCCCTAAACTATTTTCCCAGTAGAGTGATTTCATATTTGAAGGCTCAACGGATGGTTGAGAAGGGATGTCTGCTATATTTGGCCTTTGTGAGGGATGTTAGTGTTGATACTCCTACCATTTAGTTAGTTCTGATGGTGAGAAACTTTCCAGATGTGTTTCCTACAGACCTGCTGAGCATGCTACCTAAAAGGGGCATTGATTTTGGTATTGATCTGATGTCGGGCACTCAGCCCATCTCTATTCCACTGTATCGCATGGCACAAGTAGAATTGAAAGAATTAAAGGAATAACTTCAAGAGTTGCTTGATAAGGGCTTCATCAGGCCCAGTGTGTCACCTTGGGGTGTGCCAATTCTATTTATGAAGAAGAAGGATCATACTATGTGGATGTGTATTGATTACGGGCAGTTGAACAAATTTACGATCACGAATAAGTACCCTTTACTGTGCATTGATGACTTATTTGATTAGCTTCAGGGTGATAGAGTGTCCTCTAAGATTGATTTGAGGTCTGGGTATCACCAGTTAAAGATTCGGGATTCTGATAATTTGAAGACGGCATTCAGGATCCGCTACGGGTACTACGAGTTTCTTGTAATGTCTTTTGGGCTGACCAATGCCCCAGCAGCCTTCATGCATTTGATGAATAGTGTATTCCATCCATATCTTGATTCGTTCGTCATCGTATTCATTGAAGACATCTTGATGTACTCTTGCATCCGGGAAAAGCAGCATCTGAGGGCTGCACTCCAGACTTTGAGGAAGAAGAAGTTGTATGCTAAATTCTCCAAGTGTGAGTTTTGGCTTGATTTTATGAAGTTCTTGGGGCACGTGGTATTCTGTGAGGGGATCAAGGTAGATCCGAAGAAGATTGAGGCAGTTCAGAGTTGTCCTAGACCATCATCAACTACAGAGATTCGGAGTTTCTTGGGTTTGGCCGGATATTATTGCTGTTTTATAGAGGGTTTCTCGTCCATTAATGCACCTTTGACTAGATTGACCCAGAAGTCCCATTCAGGTGGTCTGATGAGTGTAAGGAGAGCTTTCAGAAGCTCAAGACTGTATTGACCACAACTCCACTTCTAGTTTTACCATCAGCATCAAGTTCATATACAGTTTATTGTGATACTTTGCAAATTTGCATCGGGTGTGTCTTGATGCAGGAGGGTAAGGTGATTGCTTATGCTTCACGTTAGCTGAAGCCCCATGAGAAGAACTGCCCCGTTCATGATTTAGAGTTGGCAGCCATTATTCATGCATTGAAGATTTGGAGACACTATCTGTACGACGTGTCTTATGAGGTATTCACAGATCATCGGAGTATACAACACTTATTTAAGCAGAATTATCTAAACTTGAGGAAGCGGAGGTGGTTAGAGCTGTGAAAAGACTATGAAATCACCATTTTGTATCATCCTGAGAAGGCCAATATAGTGGCTGATGCCTTGAGTAGAAAGGTTGTGAATATGGGTAGTTTGCATATATTACAAATGGTATGATACCGCTAGCATGAGATGTTCAGGCTTTGGACAATCAGTTCGTGAGGTTAGATGTTTCGGAGCCTAGCCGGGTTTTAGCTTGCATAATTTCTCGGTCTTCTTTGTATGAGCGCATCAAAGCATATCAGGATGACGACCCCATTTGCTGGTCCTTAAGGACATGGTGCAGCACAGCGATGCCAAGGAAGTTTCTATTAGAAATGATGGGGTGTTGAGGATGCAGGGTTGGATTTGTATGTCCAATATAAATGGGTTGCATGAGTTAATTCTTGAGGAGGCCCACAGTTTGCGGTATTCCATTACTGCGAAGATGTATCAGGATTTGAGACAACACTATTAGTGCAGAAGATTTAAGAAAGATATAGTAGAGTATGTGGCTCGGTGCTTGAACTATCAGTAGGTGAAGTACGATCATCAGAAGTCTGGCGGTTTGCTTCAGAAACTTGAGATTCCCTAGTGGAAGTGGGAGCATGTCACCATGGACTTCATTGCTGGGCTCCCATAGACATTGAAGAAGATTGATGCAGTGTGGGTGATTGTGGTCCGGTTGACTAAGTCTGAACACTTCATTCCGGTTGTGACTATCTATTCTGTAGAGCAGCTGGCTTATATCTATATCCGTGATTTTGTTCATATACATGGTATGTCGGTGTCTATTATTTTTGATCGAGGCATGCAGTTCACATCATAGTTTTAGATAGCAGTACTGCGAGAGTTAGGCACACGGTTTTAGTTGAGTACAACATTCCACTTCTAGATAGACGGACAGTTCGAGCGCACCATTTATATCTTGGAGGATATGCTATGCGCTTGTGTTATGGATTTTGAGGGTTCATGGGATCAGTTCTTACTACTTGCAGAGTTTTCCAACAATAAACAACTACCAATCGAGTATTCAGATAGCCCTTTATGAGGCCTTATAAGGGAGGCAGTGTCGTTCTCCAGTTGGTTAGTGTAACGACCCGACCGGTCATTTTGAGCTCTAGCGCATCATTCAGTGGTTTGAGGCCTTATCTTCACTTCATGTATTATGACTTGTACGTGTAGTCGAATTTGAATTTCGGGAAGTTCGGAGTTAATTTGGAAGGAAAATTCTCAATTCGAAAGCTTTAAGATGAAATAGTTGACCAATGTTTGACTTTTGAGTAAACAACCTCAAAATCAAAACTTGAAGGTTCCAATAGGTTCGTATGATGATTTGGACTTGGGCATATATTCGGGTTGAGTATCGGATGGTCTAGGAGTGTTTCAACTCCTAATATGGGAAGTTGGCATCATGCTAACCGAGGAGAATGAGTGATTGTGATCTATGGTTTTTATGAAATTGTGGCTTAAAGCTAAGTGGAGGAGTCCACCGTCTACGATTGGGTCACGTGGTTATGTGCCTTGGAAGTATCAGGTTATCAGTATATTTGTAGATTAGTTATGACCAAGGGAAGAAACATCAAGGGTATTTCGGGCAAGGAATTTGATGTATGTGTGCTACATTTTACCTTATCGATTCATGTGTCGATGTTGCAATGAGTCAGAGTTTATGCTTCTTGTGGATGTGATGTGCAAGGAAAGTAATTCATCTGATTATTTCCTTGGAAGTGTTCATGTGCTAGCAGAGCACCTGGAGTTTGGTTATATTCCGGACCAGGTCAAAGTGGCTAACTCTCAATAATGGTTCTAGTGGGTTCAAAAATTTAAGTGTGGTGTCTAAGGATTTTGGGTTCATTATGTGGCTAAGGACTAGGTATTGCTACAGAGTGTGAAGAATACTCGGGAGATTTCTAGGTTATCATTAGATCGGCGGTGCAGTGTTGGAGGAATGGGAGAAACAGCTTTTGATTCATAGAAGATCTTTCAGAATGGGTGTATCAGTTAGAGATACTATTGAGTACATGACGGGGGTATGAGATGGCTTGTGCGTATTGAGACGATGTGGTCTTGTGATTTGGGTCACTCAGGATGAGTGTTGTTTGAGGTCCGTTATGTGTTTGAATAGAACTATTATTTCAAAGGCAAGTCAAGAGTAAATTGGAAGAAGTTGAGTCAGTTAGTAATGGTTTGAATAAGAATGGTTGTGGAAATGATCAGTTCCTTCGGTATGTTGAGCTATACAGGTGATTCATGGCTGTACGTACCTGCTTGACAGCCACCGTAATTTGATTGATTTGGAGGTAGTTGATTCTGATGGCCTTGTTATGTGTAAATAGATCCCAGAAGAGTTATGGCTGTTTAGACTACGACTTGAGGTTTGCATTTTCTGCGGTAATTGGAATTCGGTTGTGGGTTGCAATTGTTCTTCTGAAATGTGTTGAGTGAAAGGGGTTCTAGCCGATGAAGTGTTTATTCTACTAGTGGTTTGGGAGTCATGATGAAATTCTTGTACTCTCGCATAACAGCATGATAGGTGCAGTGAGTGGTATGGAATAGGGATTGAAAAGTCAAGGTTGCGGTTTTTTTTTGTCGAGGATGTCACGAGTTCAAAGAAGTGGAACAGATTTCAGACGTTTAGAGTATGCTGGCGCTATTTTAGTATCGCCTGAGAATGGTGTTCTGTGGAAGAGGCATTGTATATTGAATTGCAGGTTCATGATTTGCATTACAGAAATAGTATGGTTGGTAGCCATGGATGTGCAGATTTAACTAGCTGGTGTGGAAGGTTGTGGGAGTATATCCCATGGGATTATCGTATAAGTGTTACGTGTTAGTCATTTAAGTGTTTGAGATTGAAATCAGGTATGAAGATTCTGGTACTGTCGCTGATTGGAGAGTTTATGTTTGAGAGACGCTCTATTCCTTTGGTTGTGGACTGCGTAAGTTTGTTCCTGATTTGACGATTGATCATATGTATCATGGATATGGTCATTGTGGATCTTTGAAAGGTTATTGACCTATTTTGGGATGACCGGAATTGGCTTTGAGGTCTTTGGGTAGGCCTTATGTGAATGTATATTTTATACTAGATTAGATTTTCTTATTTAGCATAGCATTGCTTATGGATGAATCTTCGGGCGTGGGGGATGATATTCCTGCCATAGTCTATTTTAGGTGCTACTCTTTTATGCCACGTGGTTTGTGAGATGACTTGATTATTCACACATGTGTTGTGGTCCTCTATATCTTGTGGTGTTATATGAGTGAGATGGTTCTCGAGATGTAGGTCATTTATTGCACCTTAGTCATGCTTGGCATTTTGTAGCGCATGGCGCTATCTGTCTCCCCAGGGTTTGGAATTATGCGGTGCATTGTGTGATTTAAGCACGGGTGCATGATCATTTTTTGGAATAGCAAGTTGGGGTTGATACGGTGTTCATATGTTAGAATCAAACCTGGTAAAGAATTCTAGATGTTGGAATTTGGTTCTAAGGCTTGGGGGCTAAGGTAGCATGAAGGATCTTTAGTCTGGTTTGAGCTGACGTGCTCATATAGGTTGTGGCGGCACAGGCAGGTACGCGTGGTGTCAAACAGTGATTTTGGGGAAACTTTGAAATGGTTCTTGGCACGTTCGAGGACGAACGTATGTTTAAGTGGGGGATAATGTAACGACCCAACCGATCATTTTGAGCTCTAGTGTGTCGTTCGACGGTTTAAGGCCTTGTGTAGCTTCAATTCATGTATTATGACTTGTACGTGTAGTCGAATTTGAATTTCGGGAAGTTCGGAGTTGATCTGGAAAGAAAATTCTCAATTCGGAAGCTTTAAGTTGAAAGAGTTGACCAAGGTTTTCTTTTGAGTAAACAACTTCGGAATTAGAAATTGAAGGTTCCAATAGGTTTGTATAATGATTTTGGACTTGGGCCTATGTTCGGGTTGAATATCGTATGGTCCGAGGGGCGTTTCGGTGCCTAATGTGGGAAGTTAGCATTTTGAAGGTTTTAGAACTTCCTAAGTTTGATTTGAAATGAACTTTGGTGTTATCGATGTCTGTTTGGGATTCCGAGACTTGGAATAGGTTCGTATTGTGATTTATGACTTGTACGTAAACTTTGACGTCATTCCGGAATGTCTATCAGTGCTCTGACTTCGTGAGCCTATATCTTGCAATCTATAAGGAATTTGGGGATGATTTAAAAACAACAGTTGTAGCGCTTTGAATCTAGTTTCCAAAAATCAAACCGTTTGTCATTTGATATTTTGGGCGAAAAATTATGACCATTATACCGAAGGGTGTCTAGGAAGAAGAAAACAAAATTTGTACATCACGATCGCGGGATTATGGCCGCAATCGCAATGAAGAAAATGATGCTGGAACATTTGTTAACCGTGATCGCATGGCTAATGACCACGATCGTGAAGAATGAGGCCTGGAAGGTGTATTTAACATCTAATTTTGGGATTTTGAGCTCATTTCTTCACTTTTAAGTTCTTGGATCACATGTGGGGCGATTTGGGGTAATTCTTGAAGACCATTTTCACCATATATCATACGGTAAGTTATTCCTACTTGTTTCAAGTTAAATACATGGATTATATATAGATTTTAACATGGAATTTGATAGAAATTGTGAAATATTTGGAAGAAAACCTAGAAATGGTATTTTTTGATTTTGACCACGAAATTGGACATGAAATTAGGAATAAATTATATATTTGAGTCTGTGGTGCTATGAGTAATGTTATCTTCAAACATTTTCGGAATATGGGAATGTGGGATCGGGGTTGACTTTGTTGACTTTTCGAGCGGAGTTGAGAATTGTTATTAATCATGAGTATTGGAGTATATTTTTATTGGTTTGCACGCTGTTTGACTAGTTTCAGATCGATGGGCACCAGCTTGAGGTGTTAGAGAGGTGTTGGAGCCGATTATGGGACTTCGGAGCGAGGTAAGTCTCCTTTCTAACCTTGTGAGGGAGAAACTACCTCGTAGGTATTAAATTATTATGTGCTACTAGTTGTGGGTGCTACATACCCACGAGGTGATGAGAGTCCGTACGTAGCTAAAGCATGTTTATGTCCGGGTAGACTTAGGACTTTATCGTACAATATTTGTATTATTTGAATTCAATTTGTTAGTTTAATTATGTGAATTTATAATGGAATTTATTTGGGATTATGTTAGACTGAGCTTCACCACCTTGACTTGTTTGGCGAGGTACTTGATAGTTGGTAAAAGTCATGTTTACTTTATGCTCATGTTCTTGTGTTGCAAACACGTGGCCCGTAATTCAATAAGTTTATTCTCTTCCTAGGGATCGGGCCGAACGCATTGGCAGTATATGTATATATGAGATGCATCAATGGATCGGTTCGTATGACCTCGGTAATGTATGTACACGACTATATGGATCGGGCCGAATGACCTCGGCATAATTCGTGCGTAAAATCACTAGGAGTATGAATACCCACAAGATTTTCCCTCTTGATTAAACTTGAAAATTACATGATATCCCCTTGTGACTGGAGATTGGACAAATTACTTGACAATTCTTATTTGTTGAGATGACATGTACTATATGGAAATTTTAAATTGATATTTCATTAGAGGCTCACTTTAATTACTGTTTCTTATTCTATTGATGTTGTTGTATTTCATGTCTACATATAATTTTCGTATTTTATTTATTGGACCACTAGTAATTGTTAATGTCGACACCTCGTCACTACTTCTCCGGGGTTAGTCTAGATACTCACTGGGTACGCGTTGATTTACGTACTCACGCTACACTTCTGCACTAAACGTGCAGGGTCTGACAGGTTCATATGATGGTCATCTTGGAGTGTAGGCGCAACTGCCGAGGGGATTTATGGTGAGCTGCTTTCTATGCTACGCATTGCGGCCCTCAGTGTATCCATCTTATATATTTACTTGATCCTGTCTATTTTATATCCCAAACAGATGTTGTATTATTATTGCACTCTTTAGCAGACGCTCATGCACTTGTGACACTGGGTTTTGGGGATGTTCTAGAATTTTTTTATGGTTTTGCTTAACATTGACACACTTTTAATTTATATTTTACTTACATTGTATGTATCTACGATTTTCTAATGCATTAATTTCCTTATCTAATAAGATTCATGATTTCAAGAATAGTAAAATAAGTAATTAAGTTGGTAGTTCATTGTTGGCTTGCCTGTCGGCGACATTGGGCGTTATTACGACCTATTATGGGAATTGGGTCATGACAGTTAGTTTGAGCCAGGGAGGCTAGGTTGTTGGGTACTGATTTGGTTCAGGATGCCTTGGAGAAAGTCAAGTTGATTCAGGATCGACTTCGTGCAGCACAGTCTAGGCAGAAGAGTTATGCTAATAGAAAGGTTCGTGATATTGAATATATGGTGGGTGAGAAGGTGTTACTCAGAGTTTCGCCCATAAAGGGTGTGATGAGGTTTGTAAAGAAGAGCAAGTTGAGCCCTCAGTATATTAGTCCTTTTCATGTGCTTGAGAGGATTAGAGAGGTAGCCTACAGACTTGCGTTGCCACCTAGACTATCGGCAAGTTGAGCTCTCGGTATATTAGTCCTTTTGATGTGCTTGAGAGGATTAGAGAGGTGGCCTACAGACTTGCGTTGCCACCTAGACTATCAGGTGTTCACCCAGTGTTTCTTGTTTCTATGCTCCGAAAGTATTATGGTGATCCATCATATGTTTTGGACTTCAGCACGGTTCAGTTAGCTGGGGATTTGACTTATGATATAGAGCCGGTGGCCATTTTGAATCGGCAAGTTCCAAAATTGAGATCAAAGAATATAACTTTGGTGAAGATTCAATGGAGAGGCCAACCATTCAAGGAGGCTACTTGGGAGACCGAGTTGAGACTCTAGGTATGATTCTAGACCTGTCTGAGGATGAATGTTTGTTTAAAATGGGGAGAATGTAACGACCCGGCCAGTCATTTTGAATATTTCAGCCTCGTTCCCCTATTTATCGCTCCTTTTACGTTTATTTGTGGTTATGTAACTTGCCAAGGTGGTTGGATTGGTTTCGGGGAGGTTTCGAAGTGAATTGGGACACTTAGTCCCAAGGTTGAAAGATTAAGTTGAAAGAGTTGACCATAATGGAGTTTTGATGGTTCCAATAGCTTCGTATGTTGATTTTGGACTTGGGCATATGTTTGGAAATTGATTTGGAGGTCTGTCGGTCATTTTTGCTCGAATTGGTAAAAGTTGGAAAGTCGAAGGTTTGGAAGTCTGAAAGATTTTACCGAGAGTTGACTTTATCGATTTTTGGGTTCGGATTTTGGTTTTGGGAGTTGGAATAGGTCTGTTATGTCATTTGAGACTAGCGTGAAAAATTTGAGATCATTCAGAGTTGATTTGATATGGTTCGGCATTGGTTTTAGAATTTGGAAGTTCATTAGATTCATTAGGATTGAATTGGGATATGATTCATGATTTTGATGTTGTTTGATATGATTTGAGGCTTCGACTAAGTTCATATTGTGTTTTTGGACTTGTTGGTTTGTTCGGACAGGGTCTCGGGAGCCTCGGGTGTGATTCAGATCAGGTTCTGCTTCATTTTGGACATTGTTGAACTGCTGACAACTGTGCATCTAGTTTCCTTATACGTGATCGCGAAGGGAGGATCGCGATCGCAAAGGGTTGTTTAGTGGCTGGTGGAATTGTTCTTCGCGATCTTGAGTTCAGGGACGTGTTCGCGAAGGTGAGGCAGGTTGTTCATCCCGAACACGAGATAGGTGACGCGTTCGCATAGAAGGGAGGTAAGGCTCAGGGATGGCAGGCTATGACCAGAATGCAAGTACATCTTCAATTCCAGCTCCCGCCATACACAGCAACATCAGCATCCAAATTATGCACGCAAGGTGCATAAGTGTAGTGTGAGTACAACTGACCCCATGTACTCAATAAGTAACAAACCTAACCTTAGGTTGAAAAGTAGTGACGAGCTGGGATAAAAGTTAGAGTCCAATACCAATAGCCAACAACAACTCATAACAATATAATAAAAGTGGTACAGGAAATAACTCGGAGATATAATGCTTAGTTAGTTCACAGTTACGGAAAATAGTCATGCTTTTCAAGTATAACAGTAAATCCCAAATCTTTCACAGTAATCTCAAAACAATATGAGTAAGTCAGAAATTTGTGATTTTTCCCAAAAACTTTCAACAACAGATAAGAAGTCTTAATATCAAATGACATGAGGAAAGTACATCTCTATGCCTATATATCAATGTGCATGTGAATGTCATGAGTCTTACTATACCGTATAGCACGAGGATGCGCATCTCAATGCATATATGCCAATTATGCATGCCAATTGTAATACAACGCAGTGATATAACCATATGCATACTCTCGGAGTATCAACTCGCTCAGTCCTCCCAATCACTTATTCCTCATAGTCACTCAGTCCTCACAGTCACTCAATCCTCCCAGTCTCTCGGCAGTCGCGCTCGGCACTCGCACTCGGCACTCGTACTCAGTAGGTACCTGCGCTCATTGTGGGTGTGCAGACTTCGAGGGGCAGATCCAGCCCAAGCGCTATAATTAGTCAATCATGGCATGAATCAATAAAACCTGCTGCGGCGTGCAGCCCGATCCCATAAACATCCTCACAATCAGGCCCTCAGCCCTACTTAGTCATCAATCTCTTCGGTCTCTCGGGCTCACTATGTCATGAAAATCAGCCCAAAATGATGATATAATTTATCAATAAATAGTAACAGAGACTAAGATATGATATGCCAATGAATGAGTATGACTGAGTATGTAACTGCAATTTAAGCAAATAACTCAACACCAGATATGACCTCAGTGGGTCCCAACAGAATAAGCATATAGCCTAAACATAGTTTCTAACATGGATCATAGCTCAATTACTCTACCACATAGAGATTTCATGGATACAAATAAGATTAGGTAACTACACAGTACCACAGGAATAACTGAGTCACAATTCACACGGTGCACGCCCACACGCCCGTCACCTAGCATATGCGTCACTTCAACACCAAACACATAACACGCAAAGTCAGGGGTTCATACCCTCAGCACCAAGTTTAGAAGTGTTACTTACCTTGAACAAGCCGAATCCAATACCGAGCAAGCCCAACAATACTCTAAAAATGCCATCCCGCGCGTACCGACCTCCAAGCGGCTCGAAACTAACCAAAAGCAACTCAAGAACATCAAATAATGCCTAAGGAAAAAATTCCAAATGATAAAGGTAGAATCTTAAATCAAAGGCCCAAAGTCAACCAAAAAGTCAATCCCAGGACCAAACCTCGGAACCCGACGAAACTCACAAAATCCGATAACTCATTCAATTACGAGTCCAACCATACTAATTTCACTCAAATCTGACTCTGAATGGATGTTCAAAACTCAAACATTCACTTTATGAAACTTTAGACAAAACCCCCCAATTTCTCCTTTAGATTAATCAAATTAAAGACCAAAAATGAAGATGGAATCATAAAAAATAATCAAAATCGAGTAAAAAATACTTACCCCAATCCATGTGGTGAAAATCCTCTAAAATATCGCCTAAATCCGAGTTCCTTAGCTCCAAAAATGTTGAAATAAGTTTATAAAAACAACTGCCCAATAAAAACACTAATGTGGTCGCTAAAAGTCCAAATCTGGTTGAAGAGGGTACAATAGGCATTGCTCTGAATTTGGAATCAAATAATGTTGGTGTTGTATTAATGGGCGATGATTTGTTGATACAAGAAGGAAGTTCTGTAAAAGCAACGGGAAGCTAAAGGTACCAAATCTGGTCGCTAAAGGTGCGCACCAGAACTTGCTTGCACCAACAATTTATTTTTCACTAAAAAGACTCTAACTCCCTCATACTAACTCGGAATTTGACGATTCTTGCTCCTATGAGTCAAAAATAATAATACGAACCTAATCCTTCAGTCAAAACACAATTCGGAGCTCATTTTCTCAATGTGATACCAATTTCGCTCATTAAATAATTAACTCATGGTTCACAGTAAAAACCCAATCGCGACTTAATAAAATTAGACCAAACATTCTAGATCATTCCTATAAATCATTATCCAACTCCCGGAAGTCTCGAAATCGAATTCCGATCTCTAGAACTAAAAATGGACCTTTGGATCATTATATGCTTATGCTCAATACAATGCCAAAATACCAAACACGTTCAAAACCCATCCGAAACTCACCCGAGCCCATCGGGACCCCATCCAAATATACCAACAAGTCCCATAACGTATTACGGACCTACTCGAGGCCTCAAATCATACATAACAACATCTAAACCACAAATTTCATCTCAATTCAAACTTAATAAGCTTTAAATTTTATCAATCCGGAATGAATCAATCCGGAATGAACCCAAATGTTGCACACAAGTCTCAATGGACGTAACGAAGCTATTCCAATTTCCGGAACCACAGTCCGAACCCGATTTCATCAAAGTCAAAGTCAATGCGATACCAACTTCGCTCGTTAAATATTTAACTCATGCTTCAAAGTAAAAACCCAACCGCAACTTAAAAATCCAAAATTACCATTCGGACCTAACGGAACCATCAAAACTCCATTTCGGGTTCAAATACACAAAATTCAAACTTGGTCAACTCTTCCAACTTAAAGCTTCAAACATGAAATTCATTCTTACAAATCACTTCCGAATCACCTGAAAAACCAAGCTCGACGATTCACACAAGTCGTAATACATCATACGGAGCTACTCATGCCCTCAAACCACCGAGCGAAGTGCAAATTCTCAAACGACCGGTCGAGTCGTTACATTCTCTCCCACTTAAACATACGTTCATCCTCGAACGTGCCAAGAGTTGTTCCTAAGACGTTAAATCTCCGTGTAACCTTACCATGCACATACCCGGGGGTGATCCCACGTCACCTTAATCCATATAAGGCTGACGACACAACCTAACTAAAGTTTCTTAATTCAACCTTAGCCCATAAACCTTAGAATCCAATTTCCTACATCTGAAATTTCCTATAAGACCTGAATCTCACATCTACTCACTGTATAAGTCTGAACAAGCTGCATCAAGCCATAACCATAACCCAAGACACAATCAAATGATATACCACATAACTCAAATACTCATAGCAATAACTTCCGACCACAATAGCTGCTCGATAACCAAACCGACACCGGTAACAAACTTCATATCAACTAAAATCTTGTTCTGAACCTTTGTACACTGCCAATGATGAAAGAAACATATAGAAACTCTTAACCACTCATCAGATCAACGAGTTATGGAGCTCTCTCTCATCCGAAAGAAACCAAAGCCAAGTCCTAAGTCAACTTCCGATATTATTCTTCCAAACATACCGTAATCAAATCTGATAGTATCCATTCTAGGTCCAATGACCTTACATCATCAATCACAACTATTCCATTGACATGCCATACCAATACAACCTAAAGTCACAACCGTGCAATCCGTGCACCAATAAGAAACAATTCAAATGTACTCAAACATGGAAAATTACTCAAACGAGAGAACCGTCCCACAAGTTCAACAAGTACCACCACAACCGCAATGCTATGAGCCCGTCATACATAGTAGAACCAAGACACACGAATCTAACACAAAGGATCATATCCCAACATAACTTTGTTGCAATACGTGACCCTATCCAAACACCGGTCTAGATGCAACACCTCAAGCCACCTTGCTCAAAATCAACAACTACATGCAATTCGACATCAAATACACAAAGTGTGTGGCCATAACCATGGAGAAGAAAATACCACAATATACTATAGTCCGGAGAGGACATAACCAAGGCACAATCAACCATTCAACATCCCAAAAATCATCTCGCTCTAATTCCGCTACAAGGCCCAAACAGAACCGCATTGGGGGTGCATATAACCAACAAATCACCACCCCTCATAGTATAGAAGAGTAACACATAGAACATACCAGATACGAATGAGATCAATTCTAACTGAATGGCACAACCATCAACAATAGCAGTACGGAGTCAACCAATCCGACTGGGTGTAGAATACACATCTTCATTAGGCCTACCAATGAGCCCCCAAATCAACCCTGGTCATCCACAAATAGATAATTAACCCTCTGAAAGTCCACAATGACCTAACCATAACACATACTACCATCTGGCTAGCTTTGGCCACATCTTCACAGTCCACAACCACGAAACAACCTGCTTTTAAGAACTCCCAGTCTCCAAATCCATAAAACACACGAATCACCATATCTGATCCCAACTCCACTGCCCGAATATCTAACACATCTCTCATACAGGATCATCCCATGAGGAATACTTCTATAATTCTTCCGTGCCACATAGCAAAATCTGAATATCAGCAGTCGATAAACTAGGCGAGTACCGCAATACCAATAAAGCATCCGTAAGTCAAAACACAGTGCACCTTCTGAAATGCGCACCCTTCTCAGGCAATACCAAGTAGTAATAACATTTATCTAGTCATCTGAAATTGTTCATGTTGTCAAAAAGAAATTCATGACCTTTCCTTCAAATCTGAACCGCGACCTTGCACATGCAAATCTCAACCCCACATAACACACCGCATCTATCATACCATCCTATGAAATGCACAAGAATTTCATAATCAACTCTGAGACACCAGCAGAACACATACCCGATCAATCATAAATCTTCCATTTGATCCCATCCAGGAGAAAAAAAACCACAATACATAACATGCTCCTCATGCCGGTAGGAAATATCCATCTCAAACCGTGGAAGAAGTCATCAAGGACTCTTTGAAACCCATTTTGACATAACTACGCCATCAGAACTGAATTTCTCTAACTCAACCAAGCCACGCAGGTTGCCAAGACCAAGAGTATTGCCACAAAACACCTATAGAAGCTCACTATATCATAAGTACCCAAAGAACCGATCATATCCATTGTCGTGCTGATCTAACCTACCACCTAGTTGTCCTATTTCTCCAAGTTCCTTCCAAATTACCCTCAAGTTGATACTTCTCCTTGCGAGAACACCACGATCCTTACCCCAAAGCTCACCATAAGAGATCCTAGCATAAAAACCATACTGCCCTAAGGCCCATAAGCCCATGTATTCCCTCTTAGCACCCTCAAAGTACCAAAATCAAGATACCCACTCTAAAGAGACCTTATGTGAACCTAAAATTATTTCCTTTACCTCCCTGATACTGAAATGTAGAATCCATAATGATATAGAAATACCGCGAGTCTCGACAACATCCAATGTAAATCTCAGATCCTAGCCATATACAAATCTGAAAAAATTCTCAATTGCTACATATAAATCTTGAATCCATTAGAACCTTCTCGAGAGTCACCCACTCTGTTCAAATCTAAATTGCACCGCCCAAACGGGCCGAACGACCTGTGCCCCAGTAGCACGGCAACACTCAAAGAAGTAACCCCGCCTTAATACAACCGATCAAATTCCTACTCTGTGCGTACTATATCATACACGAATAACAACTCAATCATTCCATGATTCCCATATACCCATAAAGTGTAATACACCCTGCATCCAAACATTTCCTTGCTTAAGTCATCCTCCAAACCAACCTCTGCAAGTCATAACCGATTCACAAGTATGCCTCAAACCGAAACCAGTACAACACAAAACCATGCAATCCACTCATTGATAAAAGACTCCCCCACTTAGCTCAGAGCAAAAAATCAAAACACTCGATAACTCACAATGCCCATACTCTATTACTGCCATAATCCCGCACCAAAATTCAACTTTATCCTTCATAAGATCATGTAACACAAACCAACTAATACCTCAAATCATCTGCAAATCTCACATTCATCCTCGTGATGGTCAGATCAACTATTACAACTGATCCAAACTCAAATTGCATAAATATAACCCACTGGTAGAAAAGAAAGCCTCCACACAACATCATAAGGATCACACATCCGTAGATTACCCCGCAGGTGATAACCCACCTTCTTAGCCCCAAACTGACATCTCTCTATACCCTTTCACAGCCACAACTACTACGTAATCACCTAATCTTCCTGAGTCTTAACTCATCAACAAGCCCTGAGAATCTACTTCGCTCCATAAATAAACAACATGAAAGATCCTCCAATACACTCATAACTCGAGAATATAGGTCACATCAAGACACAAATCAAGCACCTAATAGTCCTTTCTACACCTCAAGCAAACTCTTCTTGTCACATTCAAACCATCTGAACACATCTCGCAATCACATCATACTCATCATATAGCCATCCAACCACTCATCGAGTCACAAATTTTACCCATATGGACACTACCGGTCTTATAAGTCCAAACGCACGTGCTCACACAACCGAAATCCCTGTGCTCAAGCTACAGTCAAAACTCGGCCTCAAATCCTCCAGACTGGCCCATCATCAGCACACAGAAATCACATCTCGCACATCATCCATAGAATCACAAGTCGTCGATGCACAACTGGTACCGAGCGCTCACATACGCATACGAGTGAGTGGAGGAAATTCAAAGAGTTATGCTTCAAGCTGAATCAATTCGTACGATAAGGAAAGAAAGATGGGAAGTTTATCCTAAATGCCCTGTAGCCTCTCAAAGATAGGTATGGACGTCATCATACTGATCCGCAAGACTCTACTAGACACTTGCTCATGACTCATAGAACTTATGAACCAAGAGCTCTAATATCAACTTGTCAGGACCCAAAATCTAACTAGTCGTGATGGCACCAAACCCAACCCGCTAGGTAAGCCAATTAACAACTATCCAATTTAATGAGATTTATTGAGAGAAATAAATGATAAAATAACTAAACCTTTATACATTTCCCAATGACCGGTAGTACAAATCATGAGCTTCTAATATTTAGAATTTACAAAGCTGGTATGAATTAAAATACATCATTTATTTGAGATATACATGAACAGATTAAAATTCTAAAGCTACCAAGAATAAGAGGCAGTTATAACCGGAACGCATGTACATCTTCAATTCCATATCCCGCCATACACAGCAACATCAGCATCCAAAATCTGCACGCAAGGTGCAGAAGTGTAGTACGAGTACAACCGACCCCATGCACTCAATAAGTAACAAACCTAACCTTAGGTTGAAAGTAGTGACGAGCTAGGACAAAGGTCAGAGTCCAACACCAATAGCCAACAGCAGCTCATAACAATATAATAAAAGTGGTACATGAAATAACTCAAAGATATAATGCTCAGCTAGTTCACAGTTACGGAAATTATTCATGCTTTGCAAGTATAACAATAAATCCCAAATCCTTCACAGTAATCTCAAAAAAAATATGAGTAAGTCAGAAATTTGTGATTTTTCCCAAAAACTTTCAACAACATATAAGAAATCTCAATATCAGATGACATGAGAAAAGTACATCTTTATGCCTACATGTCAATGTGCATGTGAATGTCATGAGTGTCACTATACCGTATAGCACGAGGAAGCGCATCTCTATGCCTACATGCTAATTATGCATGCCAACTGTAATGCAACGCAGTGATAAAACCATATGCATACTGTCGAAGTGTCAACTCGCTCAGTCCTCCCAATCACTCAGTCCTCATAATCACTCACTCTTCACAGTCACTCAATCCTCTCAGCCACTCGGCACTCGCACTCAGTAGCTACCTGCGCTCACTGTGGGTGTGCAGACTTCGGAGGGGCAGATCCAGCCCAAGCGCTATAATTAGCTAATCATGGCATGAATCAATAAAACCTGCTGCGGCGTGCAGCCCGATCCCATAAACATCCTCACAATCAGGCCCTCAGCCCTACTTAGTCATCAATCTCTCCGGTCTCTCGGGCTCACTATGTCATGAAAATCAGCCCAAAATGATGATATAATTTATCAATAAATAGTAACAGAGACTAAGATATGATATGCCAATGAATGAGTATGACTGAGTATGTAACTGCAATTTAAGCAAATAACTCAACACCAGATATGACCTCAGTGGGTCCCAACAGAATAAGCATATAGCCTAAACATAGTTTCTAACATGGATCATAGCTCAATTACTCTACCACATAGAGATTTCATGGATACAAATAAGATTAGGTAACTACANTTTATCAATAAATAGTAACAGAGACTAAGATATGATATGCCAATGAATGAGTATGACTGAGTATGTAACTGCAATTTAAGCAAATAACTCAACAACAGATATGACCTCAGTGGGTCCCAACAAAATAAGCATATAGCCTAAATATGGTTTCTAACATGGATCACAACTCAATTACTCTAGCACGTAGAGATTTCATGGATACAAATAAGATTAGGTAACTACAAAGTACCACAGGAATAACCGAGTCACAATTCACACGGTGCACACCCATACGCCTGTCACCTAGCATGTGCGTCCCCTCAACACCAAACACATAACACGTATAATCAGGGGTTCATACTATCAGCACCAAATTTAGAAGTGTTACTTACCCTGAACAAGTCGAATCTAATACCGAGCAAGCCCAACAATACTCTAAAAATGTCATACCGTGCGTACCGACCTCCGAACGGCTCGAAACTAGCCAAAAGCAACTCAAGAACATCAAATAATGCCTAAGGAAATAATTCCAAATCATAAAGGTGGAATCTTAAATCAAAGGCCCAAAGTCAACCAAAAAGTCAAACCCGGGCCCGTACCTCGAAACCCGATGAAACTTATAAAATAAGATAACTCATTCCATTACGAGTCCAACCATATTAGTTTCACTCAAATCCGACTCCGAATCGATGTTCAAAACTCAAAAATTCACTCTATGAAACTTTAGACAAAAACCCCAATTTTTCCTTTAGATTCATGAAATTAAAGACCCAAAATGAAGATGGAATCATGGAATACAATCAAAACCGAGTCAAAAATATTTACCCCAATCCATGTGATGAAAATCCTCTAAACAATCGCCCAAATACGAGTTCCTTAGCTCCAAAAATGTTGAAATGAGCTTATAAAAAAAATTGCCCAATAAAAATACTAATGTGGTCGTTAAAAGTACAAATTCGGTCGCTAAAGGTACAAAATCTGGTCGCTAAAGGTGTGCACCAGAACTTGCTTGCACCAACAATTTGTTTTTCACTAAAAAGACTCTAACTCCCTCATACGAACTCGGAATTCGACGATTCTTACGAACCTAATCGTTCAGTCGAAACTCAATTCGGAGCTCATTTGCTCAATGTGATACCAACTTCGTTCGTTAAATAATTAACTCATGCTTCGCAGAAAAAATCCAATAGCGACATAATAAAATTATACCAAATATTCCGGATCATTCCTATAAATTATTATCAAACTCCTGGAGGTCTCGAAATCGAATTCCGATCTCTAGAACTAAAAATGGACCTTTGGATCATTATATGCTTATGCTCAAAACAATGCCAAAATATCAAACACGTTAAAAACCCATCTAAAACTCACCAGAGCCCTCCGAAATCCGGTTCAAATATACCAACAAGTCTCATAACATAACACAGACCTACTCAAGATATCAAATCACGCATAACAATATCGAAACGATGAATCGCACCTCAATTCAAACTTAATGAATTTTAAATTTTATCAATCCGGAATGAACCCAAATTTTGCACACAAGTCTCAAATGATATAATGAAGCTATTCCAATTTCCGGAACTATAATCCGAATTTGATTTTAATAAAGTCAACTCCCAGTCAAACTTATGAACTTTTCAAACCTTCAAATTTTCCAACTTTCGCCAATTAGTGCTGAAACCTTCTAGAAATATCCAAATTCAAATCCGGACGAGTCCAAAATCATCATCCGGACCTAACGAAACCATCAAAACTCTGTTCCGGGATCAAATACACAAAAGTCAAACTTGGTCAACTCTTCCAATTTAAAGCTTCAAATATGAATTCATTCTTCCAAATCACTTCCGAATCACTTGAAAAACCAAGACCGACGATTGATATAAGTCGTAATACATCATATAGAGCTATGCATGTCCTCAAACCACCGAGCGAAGTGCAAATGCTCAAAACGACCGGTCGGGTCGTTACATTAGCATATACACAGAAGATTAAATTATCGGTTCTTATAAGTATAAAGTTTAAGTTCACAATCTAATGATGGAATTGGACAAACCATAAGGAATGATTGTAGCACAAGATTAAATATAATTTATCTTGATTATGGGAATGGTTTGATTACAACTTCTTGTGCTAGTACATTTTGTAAGTATTGAATGGACCAAGTAGAGATAATTATTTTATAGTGACTTAATAAAATAAACTCTCTAGCTATTAAATGTACTTATACCTTTAATCTTGATATAATTATTATTAGTTGTGTATATTATTATTGTTTTGATTTGTTAAAAGGCGAGATTCTTTCGTGGGTTAATATGCCTGGTAAATTGGATAATAATAATGAACATTGGCGAAATAATAGTTAGTTGATAGAATCCATCTCTCGATTTAGAGATTGATGATACACCTTTATGAAAGCTTATAAATTTTAATGTGTAAACCTGACCGGTGGATTTTGTATCCGACATGAAATAAGTTAAGTGAATGTCTAAAGGAAATAATAAATAAATTAAATTGTCAGTAATTTAATTTAATTTAATTGATTAGTATCTGAATCTTAACATGGAGAGTTAAATAAGTTTTACTGGATGAATTTCGAAATTGAATAAGGAGTGCAATCACAAATTTTTAGTGAAATAATTCGTAATTTATTATGGTGAATATTAATTTCAAAAATTAAAAATTAATTCCATAATTGGAAGCCTTGTTAATTAAATTTTGTGGTCCCTGCTGTGCCTAAATATACTAGAAAATAAAGGAATCATTTTTCTGGTAGAAAAGAAACCCAATAGGTTTTGAAAAAGAGTTTTAACCCTTAAAATTTGTGTTATAAATACATAAGATTTTCTACCTATAGGAAGTAGAATATGGTGGCCGAAAATTCAGCCAAGTTTTCCTAGAAATTTCACCCACATGAAATTACTATTTCATGATGTTATTTGGGTAACAGACTAGAAGACCGTGGAATGTTCGGGAAACCTGATCTTGCTGATAGTGGAGATTCATTGAGTTGCTGTGGAACTGGAAGCTCACGTAATAGAGGAGCTTTGTTCACGCTTCAAGAGGTAACCCGTGAAAATCCGAATATACTAGTTGTCTAGATTACATGTGATTGTGATACTGGGATTGCTTCCGCTACTTATAATAATCCATCAAATATGTCACCCTCCTCGAGAATTTCTGTAATGAAAAGGTTTAAGCTGAAATTTCACAAGTTATTTTCCTTTTTTACAACCATTTTAACTCTTGTTCGCTTTCAATTGTTTTCAGTATTCATAATGTCAAGTGTCAACCTCGAAAACTATCACCAATCATATTCTCAAAACATCATTCTCAAATGGTAGGATTTAGTGAATTACCACCAAAAAGTGTGATTCAGACCAATCATAAGCTGAAACTTTCACTCGTTCTACTATGAAATTGGCTGGAGAATAAGACGTACCAGTCATATATAATATAACAAAAATCAAACGATCAGTAGACTAGGAAAAAGGAGAAGATTTAGGTAAACTCAAAACAGTAGGACACAATATCATATTACCATTAACACTGAAATGGACTCGAGCAAAAAACAACACCAACGTCTCATCTTCCGACAGAAACACATATCTAGCTAGAGAGAGCTAACTCTTTGTCTTCAGAGGCATCCAAAGTCAATGCCGAACCATCACCCTCCACTTCGGTTCGTTCTTGACTCGAAACCTTTTCTATAACCTTACACATAGCTCTTAACATGCACTGACTTATTTTTTATGTATTTGACACACATAAAGTTTGATACTTCCCCAAAAAAGGAAAAAAAAAGAAAGAAAAGAAGCAAAGACTCAAAACATAAAAAGTAATGAACCAACAGATAGCAATTAGTCTTGGAGTATCACTTGTTCTTGAAAGCAGCTTTGATACCATGAATTGTATGAGAGATGAGATTATTTACTTTTTGGACTGACTCCATAGATAGCTTTGCAGCAGGCGAGCTATTCACCAATACTTGGAACCCGATAGTCACTAGAGATCCAGTACCGCTAAAGCCATTATCTTTCTCCCAAGAAGTTCCAACATTGCAGTTATTGGCCCCGGAATAATCTTGAAAACAGTCGGGAACTATAGCAATTCCAGATGGTAGGAAAGCCACTGAAGAAGAATCTCCTCCATTCATCACCACATCCATATCTGCAGCATCAATTGTTGCATATACTATAAGGGATCCTGTTGCGTCCGTGCAAGTATCTTGCAAAATCAGCATGTTGTTTTCACTGTCACTGATTGCATTCCCCTGCAAGTCCAAGCCAATAGGAATCTTATTTAGAACACAGCAATTAGAACTAATTAGTTTCGTCATGTTTCCAGAAAACACAACAATTAATCACTCACATTAGCACGGAAAAGAGAGATGCTATTATCAATATTTTGACCCTTGGCAATATGGACCATCTGTTGCATAGGACCACTATTGAACAAAATATCCCATTGACTCCTTGTTTGTTCATTCAACAGGAAGTCTAACAAACGTTGTTGTTTCACCGGCAACCAGATGGTCTTTGTAGCACTCAACACCACACCAATAGGCTCACCAGGGTCACCGATGTTCTTCCTCATCATCAATTTTGCATCTTCTCCATTTGCTTGTTGGATTGATTCACACTTGTGAATGGTTGCACAAACCCCAGCACAAAAGTTGCGTGTCATGCGTTGAGCCAGCATTGCCATACTTGTCTGACCACTTGAACAAACAACTGCCACACATGGAGCTTCATCAGAACCTAGCCGGATTGTTTTTTATAAGTTAAATTCAAAAGTGTCAAAGTAAATGGCACAATGATGATCACCTGGAGTGTCAACAGAAGACATCAGCATCGCCAAGAACTCAGACTGCCTTTGCAGAGTGGCCATCCACCTTTGTGCGCCAAACCCCAGGCCATTCCTGACCAGAGGGCGGTACAAATGGTGGACTACATTTTCATAATATTCCATGTGCTCGATCCAAGTAACCTGAAAATATTATACTATCAATTTTACAGGCCCTTTTGATAAAACCACTAGATAGAGAAGTATGAGCATGCATGAAATATTGACATAATCATCATAAAAGTAAAACGACCAATGTTCGAGACAACTCAGCTACCAAATCCAGGACTCAATCTCAAGGGAACTTGGAAGCCAAGCATAACAAAAATAGCTGAATTCATAAAAGCCAAAAGATCTCATTTTGGATAAAATAAAGTATAAGCTAGCTAATGTGATAGAAAAAAAAGTATTTGTATATCCAGGTCATGAAGACTAATGCATAACAAACGCAACCTAAGGAAGGATCGGATCACAAGCATCTTAGAGTAAAAAGCATTTGTACTATCACAAGCATTTGTTCAGGTTCTCGGAGTACAACTTTGAAAGTACTCAACTGAGCAGCCCAGACACTGCAAAAGCCTGTAAATAGGATGAACCGGCAGTGTCTACCCAAAAAAGGTCGAAAAACTATAACGACTAGATAGGCCTTACTTAAAAAACTGAGAAAAAGTTCAACTAAGAAAAGAAAATCTAAAACAACAGATTCAATGTAAAATGAGAAACCTAGCTTGTTAAGTTATAGGAAAATGTGGAGTCCTGCATGAGAAGCAAAATGGGAGAAGACCATTGTAGTTGAATTACCTTAGAGTAACCATTAGGCATATCTTGCACAATACAACCAGAAGGGAGCCTCCTGCAATTCCCAATTTCACGAGCTTGTGAACTTTCTTGGATTGTGTCAACAGACACATCCACAACAGCCCAGACACCTTCAGCGTGTTGCTTGCAGAAGCGGAGAAATTTCAATTCACGAGCAGGAACCAGATCAGAAATAATTTGGAATTCAGTTTGAATCTGCAAAGTCAATATATACTTTCAAGCTCTTACCTCATGCAGGAAAAAACAGAACAAAAAAAGATATGTGACTTCCAGAAAAATTGTAAGAAAAAACGAATTACCAATTGCAGATTACTGCTCCAGCTTCCACATGTGCTACCTGGAATCACATCGACAACAGAGGTTTTCCCAACAATGCAGGAGAACATCTCCACCCATCGACTCTGCATATATAAAAGCACATTACTTATATAGGAAGAAACAAGAAATAACAGGCCAACACCTAACTTGTTTTCTTGACTTGAAAGTTAAACTTAATTGATTCAAAAAACATGCAGTCACTAATTGCAGCACCACCAAAACAAAAAAGGAAAGAAATACTATGTCAAACACAGTAAAGGTAAGAATAGAACTAAACATAAAAGCAAAAACAAAAGAACAATTATTCACCGCCCCAACAAGTAGTAAACGGGATGAAGGTTTTAACTGAATTCAGGATGAAGAACCTACCATATCCATTAAGGTCTCCACCAGAGTTAGGCTGTTGACAATCACTGTACCAGTCGCGCGAGTTGCTTCTGTTGTGAAATGTCCAGGTTTCATGCCCGTACACGGTGTAAATGATCTAGCATACTCCTCAAGATTCAATGTTTCTCCACCTCCATCCAAGCTTCTGACCCAAAGAGGTTCACCAATCTCAGCCAGCCCAAGAAGCTCGTTCATCGCAGCCAAAGCAAGATCCATCAGCATTGACTTATCAAATGATACATCTACGTTAGCCAAGCTTGTGGATATTACTGGCGGAGGACTTGACAGACCATTGTCGAAATTAAGCCCCATTGGTGATGCAGCGTTGGCATAATTTATACCACCGAAGCCATTTATTCCCTCAGGAAGTCCAAATGCAGGATTTGCTATAACGGAAGCCATTGATCCTTCCAAGGATGATAAAGGCCCCAAAAGTTTGTCGGCCAGGACACTGATCCTCTTGACTTCCTCTTTCAGCCGTTCATACTCAATCTTTGTTTGATGCTCCTCAACATTGATGTCAGCAATAATAGCCTGATTACGACAACGATTGCAAATTGGATTTTTCATGGCTTCCTGCATTGCAATATGCTCTATGCGGAGCCTATCATTTTCTTGTTTCAGAATTCCATTTTCATGGCGTTCCAATTGTGACTGATTCAACAGCATAATTCAATCCCATAATTAAACCAAACATATTTCACACAAGGGGACTAAAGAAAAGAAGGCATATAACACCATTACCTTCATTTGGGTTCTTCTATTCTGGAACCAAAACTTCACCTGCTTGCTGTCCATAGACAGTTTCTTTCCAAGTTCTAGTCTTGCTTTTTCGTTAGGATGTGGATTCTGCTTGAAAGCACTGTGACCAAATGGACAGACCAATGAACAAAAATCGGAACTAATATAAACAAAATTAACAAGTAAAAAAGAAATTGGAATGATACACACGTTTCGAGCTCTAGAATTTGGTTGACAGTATGCCTACTGTATTTCCTTGTCTTTGATGAATTACTGAGAGCAGAGTCCGGTTCATCTTCAGATGCAACGCCATTTAAGTTGTCACCATTGGACCTGCGGCTCTCACTTTCATCCTCCTCTTTAGGCCTCCCCATTACAACATTATTCGAACTTTCACCTTTCTCACTCATGTCACTGTGACTTTCCATCTTTGGTTTCTGCACCAATTCAGAATGTATCAATTCAACTGAATACATTAAAAACAGTAAGAAGCAGTAACATTTTTGTTATAATGGTGGTATCGCCTAATTCTGTCGGTATAAGCATATGAGAAGCAATCCCCTAGCGTGTTTTGTCCCTCATGAGACTTGATTCCGATTTTTCCATAATTTTTGCCAACTTTATTGACTGCTAGATTACAACTTACAAGCAAAGACATATATATATCCAAAGAATTGTATTGTAATGTTTAGGGAGTCAATTACTCACATGGTCACTTTAACTGTGCCTATAGCACTCAGAAGAGGACTCAACCAAAATTCTCAAACTTTTGACCAATTTTCATAGCTATCACGGTGAAGTAGTCCCAGAAATTAGGAAAGCCATAGGGTCGAATACGAGCAGAGGAAAAGTAAAGCCAAATGGAAACGAAAGTTAATAGCCAAAAGGATGTAGAAAACAATGAACATGTGGACTTTGCAGTATCTAGGTATTCAAATCCATTGACTCATTAATTTAAATTCTCAGCACGCAAATAAGTTCGCTAAAGAATAAAATGTTTCTTTTATTCAATTTAGATAGGTTCGTTAAGGGATGAAACGGTTTTTATCAAGAAATGTATACTCTCGAGACTTAAAATCGTATTTTTAATTAAAGATAGAAGAATTTTAGTCACCTCACCGCATCCTGTGATGGATAACTTTGAGTATAGATACACAAACCAACAAAAAAGCTAGCTAGAGGAAGAAACAAGTTGACTCACCACAAAACTCATCTTTTTCTCCTTTTTTTCCACTGCTATACTGAGATCTTGTACCAAAAGTCATATACAGATGAAAAAGACACCACCTTTTTTAAAACAAATTTGATAATTCACATACGCTAGAGTTAAAAAGGGACTTTTGAGCATAAATAAAAGAGCTCCAGACTCTGTGGACGTATATATGGAATGGGATCCCGAAAAAAGGTACAAAGAAAGTAATTAATTCAATGAGTTCACACATACCATGCAAAATAAGAATAAAAAAGAAATGGGAATGAATTAATTAGAAGTTTAACAGCTTACTTACAGTGAGTACACTAATGTTTTCCACGTCTTGAATCGTTGAAGAAATCGAAAAGCAGACTAAAGAAAATAACAAAAAGATTATATATGGAGCCTCAGTTATTATTGATTCAGTGAAGCAATGTAGAACAAAAATGTGATTAGTAGTAGCTATATATATACAGGTTTTGCATAGACATTAGACTGGAAGGAGAAATGGGTCCACTCTGAGGGGTTTCCTATTTAGTTACCAAAAAACAGTGGTCTTAGATGTGAATCCGACGTTGGATTTCTGACAGGTGGGCAGGCAGCAAAGACCTGCCCGTGTGTCACTTCCACTTTAAGGTTATGTTTGTCCGGAAAATATTACTACATCCGTTTTTATTTATGCAAACGTAATTTGATATGACATGAAATTTAAAAGGAAAAAAAGGAAGACAGCTAAATCTTGTAGTTTTTGTTTATCCTTAAATCGAATAAAAATTAAATTTGTATGCGATTTTAAGGATATGTGGTTTGATTCAACACAAATAATCAAGAATATTAGATAAACAAGTTAAAGACAAAATAAACGATCAAATCAGTTGTAATGTTATGGCCTAGCCCGAACTTAGATTAAACAGTGACCTCGTCCTCGATTGGACCCTTGGTTCGAGCCCAGTTGTGAATGAAGAACAGAACAGTTAAATAAGAACTTTAGCCATAGTTAAAAGGCAGAAAAATAAACTTGTATTGCTTTTATTTGTGTGTTACAGTGTGTCTTACAAAAGAAAAACTTTCCCTTTATATAGTAGGAGAGTTTCATCTCTAGTATAAGTCTAAAAAGGGTAAAAATCTTCCTTTTTTGTTAATTATCGATCCATAACCGACATCAAGCGAGATCCGTGCCGTGATTTCCGGTTAGGTGCGAATATCACGACCTTCTAACTGTCGTGTGTAACCGTTTATAGTATTTCCCGAGATCTTAGAACTCGTTCTGGGTTCGGGGCGCGTCTCTTTACCATACCGATGATGAGCACATCGTTCACCTTTCATGGATCTCGATATGAAGGGCTCCCAACCTCGATTTCAATCTCGTGCGTCCATGCCCTTCTTCTGTTTTCTTCACCGGGAAATCGGGATATGCATTATCCCCGATTTTACCCGTATACAGATAGTCTCCTTATTTTCCGGAGAAATAGTTTACCAAAACGACGAGAAATGATAGATGAACCCCGGTTCCTTCCTTCGTACGTTACAACTGACATGACGGGTAAATCAAAACGTCCCATCAGTCGTGTCGTTCTGACTTCGGACACGTGTCAGTCACCAGCTGGCTGCCTTCGAATGTGAAACGCCGCGCATTGATTGTTTTTCCCCAATAAAAGCTTCAACCTTTTTCACTTCTTTCACTTTCCGATTCTAGATTTTACCCTCGAACTCACTAACGCTTTTGACTTCTCCAAATCTTCACACATTGCTCTTTAAACCTTCATATCCTCATACATTTTATTAGAACCTTCAACCCAGACATTCATACCTTCATACCATCTTCAAATCTTTATATTTTTCTTCAAACTTTCATATTTCCCAGATTACAATGGCAAACACCTCTAAGTCAGTGCCTCAACAGGTCGCTCCTTCATCTTTTCACTCGGCCACTGATGTCAAGGTGGCCATTC
This sequence comes from Nicotiana otophora, assembly GCA_000715115.1. Classification (NCBI taxonomy): domain Eukaryota; kingdom Viridiplantae; phylum Streptophyta; class Magnoliopsida; order Solanales; family Solanaceae; genus Nicotiana; species Nicotiana otophora. The sequence goes on from AWOL01S0006035.1 coordinate 122,541, forward strand.
CTGAAGTAGCGCAGGAGCTCCCCATGAAGAGCTTTGTATCTAGGGACTGCTCTATCGGGAATGCCTTCAAGGTCGAGAAGGCCTCTAGTCAACAGGACCGAGGCGAGGGAGCATGGAGATACATATGCTCCGTTACTGAAGAAATCCTACCCCTAGTCTGAGCGGACTGTAAATGGGAGGGTAAAGATGTGATCGTCCCCTGGTCCAATGAAGACATTACTACTCACGTGAAGGGGTATTTAAGTATTTACACTTACCCCTTCACACTCGCCCTGGTAGACCCCATATTCCTTGCTTTCTGCAAAAAAGGTACGAGGTGTGCCTTGGGCAAATCCCCCGTCCTTTTGGAGGATCGTGATCCTCTTATGCCATTTTGTGAACAATACCGAAGCTCCTCGGTTCACCCTCGATCATCTACTCCACCTATACCGTCCCCGAATCTTCTGAGGGGGGATGATCAAGCTCGTTCGCCGAGCACACAAGGCTCCTTTCTCGAGCATCGACGAGGACCGAGACTGAGGTTGGTAGGGGAGGTTTGTTCAGGTGAAAACCGAAGACCTGATCCCTCCCGAGTTTTTATCATTCCTTGGGCAGTGGAACGCATCGTGTAAGTATTGTCTTTCTTGAGTATTCATTTCTTTTTATTCTTTCTCTCATCTCTTATGTTTGATGTCGTTCAGCTGTTGCCCAAGTTCCAAATGCAATTTCTCGCTTCAAAGAGTGGATGGAGGGGATCTGCAAGCAAATGTCGTACTCTGAACGTGCATGGCGCAAGCTTTCAAAGGGCAAATGGGAGGCCCGTTCTCATGGTGAGGTTCTTTCCTAAATAATTACCACCATGCTCTTAACTTACACAGTGCTAACCCTTTCTCCTTTCTTACAGCTTTGCCTAAGACTGCCGAACTTAGGCCGTAGGATGAGGACGAGGATCCATCCTCGCTAGCCGAACCCTCCATTTTAGGGAAGCCCGGGCCTGCCGCGAAGGAGAAGAAGAAGAAGAAGAAGAAGAAGAAGAAGAAGAAGAAGAAGAAGAAGAAGAAGAAGAAGAAGAAGAAGAAGAAGAAGAAGAAGAAGAAGAAGAAGAAGAAGAAGAAGAAGAAGAAGAAAAGAAAGTCCTCGGGTTCCTCGGACGCCGAGGCGAAGAAGAAGAATGTGATCATCCGGGTCTGGAAGCCCAAAACGAGCACCAAGTCAAAGGTGCCGAACCTTGATTCCCTCTACTGGCTCATGGAGGAGCCCGAGGATAACTACCTTTTTATTGCTCATAGGTCGACCCTTAACTAGGGGGAGCAGACGACGACCGAGAAAAAGGACCATAAAATCGATCCCCTTCTAACTCGGGAGCCAAAGGGAGAGACGGAGGCCGCAGCCTCCCGGGAAGATGCTCCTGTCCTGAAGGAGGCAGCCGGTGTCATCGACATCCTGGAGACACCCTCCTATACCAAGTCCATGCTCGAAGAGGCCCAAGCGGGCAAATAGAATTCAAGCGAGGTGGCACAGGGCCCAGACAATGCCCTCAATACGTTCTTCGACAGTGTGGATATGGCCACACTTGAGGATTTTTCCAGGCTTGGTCACTTGGAGTTCTCGAAGAAGGATGTTCCATCGGGAGCGGGCGGGCCAAGTTTGAGCCCAAAAGTAGTAAAGCAATTTCCTGCTCCAAGCGTGGACCCCGAGCGCAAGAGAACGGTCGTTCATACAATCCCGGAGGATGCCCAGGTCTTGTCTACTCCTGTGGATGTAGCCAGCTACCTTCGATGCCTTGTGACCGAGAAGGATCAGGCAAAGATGAATGAAGTGGGTACGTCGAGCTTCTTCAACGAGGCACAACAGGTGTAAATCGGGTAAGGCGTCAACCCTTTGTACCCTTTTGTGAATCTCACTTAGGTTTTTAATGTGCCCTACTAACTTTATTGTTTTTCAGGCTCCAGTGCTTCATCATGAAAGCTTCCTCCGGTACCGCTTGGAGATTAGCCAGCTCGAGTTTGAGCTCAAAGAGTAGGTTCGGGAGAAGGACATGTACATGGCTCTTACTGAGCAGCGGGACAAGGCCTTCAAAGACCTCCCTATTCTCCGGACCGAGCTGGAAAAGGCTCAGAAGGAGGCCTCGATCCTTAAGCAGGTACACGCCGACCTGGTTGCGAAGGTAAAGATCTTTGAGGCTAAAAATGAGTAGCTAGTCGTGGTGACTAATAATACAACTTCGTAGGTCCAAGAGAAGATAAACCTGATCGACCAGCTTTGGGCTGAGATGGATGAGGTCAAGGCCACGATCGAAGTGTGGAAGGGCAAGATGGACATGCTTGCTTCAGAGAAGGTAGTTGCGAAAGCGGAGCTGGCATCGGTCGAGAACCAACTCTTGGTCGCAAAGGACAAAGCCGATAAGTGGTCTCGACTAAATGATGATCTCCAGGCACAGCTGAGCTCGGCCGTCACGGAACTGGATGCCCTCGGACAAGAATATGCTGTACTGAGGTCCAAATTGGATGCAACCTCTACTGATGCCGAGGAAATAGTGGCCCAATATAATACCAATGTGGAGGTAGCCAAGACCCGCTTAAAGACAAATACTGAGTACATAAAGTGGCTATCTCAGAGAGAGACCCTCGAAGAGATCCATGCCCGAGGGTTTGACCTATCGGCCGAGATTGAAGAAGCTAGGAGGCTCAAGGCCAAGGCAAAGGATCGCTATGAGCCTAAGGGTTCCGAGGGCTCCGACGATTCTGGCGACGAGTCGGGCCACGGTGAAGACCAGGGGTAGATTCCCTAGTACTTTTCCAATTTTTTCTTATGTATTTTGTTTTGTTTATTTTGAGGCCATTCTATCGCGCCTTTGTAAATATATTTTGGAGTATATAAAATTTTCCCATTTCTGGCAATACTGTGTATTTACCTTTCCAGCATATTCTTGCACTTTCTATTTGCCTATTGTTTTTAATGCCTTAGCATAAAATCAGATGTAGTTCTGGAGAATCCATTTTTCGGAGGTCCGAACGGAGCCCGTTTTCGATGCAACTTTGGTTTACTTGCGGCTTTGAACCCTTGGTGATACCAAAGGTTTTTAAGATGCTTAAGTGTTTTTAGATGATATTTTTATCGAAGGTAAACTTTTAGTAGGCTTCAATTTTTTGTAAGGGCCTTACTTTCTGGTTATGGACTTCGGATATCTCCGAGATAGTTTTAGGGTGGCTGTTATATTCGGGCACCGCCTAGTGGGTTTGGTGCCTCCGGGATTTGGTAGTTTGGGTTGTCCGAATTTTTATCGGGCGATAGTCCCTAAGTAGGGGTATTCCGTGGGCTTGACAGTCCTTGAGCAGGGGTAGCCCGTGGGCTTTACGATCCAGGATTGAAGAAGAAACATGCGCAGAAACAAAGTGTAAGAGGGATACCCCGTGGGCTTTAGGATCCAGGATCGAAGAAGCAAAATGCGTAGTAACAAAGTGTAAGGGAAGTAAAAATTTCTTTCATTGTTAATATGCAAGATACATGATCGAAGGCGCATAAAACTTGTGTCGTGGCTAGAGTGGACTATGTGGGCACGGTACATATGACCATTTGACCCTTACAATGAATCCTAACCACCAAGCCTTAACTTTTAGCACATAAAGTTTCTTTTTCCCTTGCTAAAGATCTTAACCCGGGGGTAATGGCCCCCAGTATTCGAGGTCAAACTCGTGAGGGCTCGGATATTGTTGATCTAATACAAACGACCATCGATTCCAGTTTAAAACCGGTCTTCAAATCTAAGGTAGCACATTTTACTGTTGCCTCTTTAAAAACCTTGCCGAAAAACCCATTTCGGGAGAAAACCGGTTCAAGGAAAAAAGAGTGTGACACGTGCTTTCTGACCTAATACCCACATCCGTCCTTGGCTGATTACCTGCATATATTAGTCCGATTTATAACATGATTAAAAATTAATTGAGTTTGCACCTTAGCAGTAGTACCACTTTAAGTATGTTGCATTCTAGTTGTTTGGTAGTTGTACACCATTTTCCGATTCGAGTTTATATGAGCCTTTGTCGATTATTCCAGCAACTCGATACGGTCTTTCCCAATTCGGGCCCAGTTTTCCTTCGTTCGGGTTCCTGGTGTGTAGTGTTGCCTTTCTTAGCACCAAGTCCCCGACTTGAAAGTGTCGGAGGCTGGCTCTTCGGTTGTAATACCTTTCTATTTGTTATTTTTAGGAGGCCAACCGGACCAGGGCGGCCTCCCGCCTTTCATTCAATAGTTCCAGACTCGTGATAATGGCCTCGCCGTTTGTCTCTTCAGTCGCATACTGAAACATGAGGCTCGGTTCTCCCACCTCGACTGGTATTAAGGCTTCGGCTCTATAGACCAAAGAAAACGGGGTGGTCCCGGTGCTCGATTTTGAAGTCGTACGATATGCTCACAAGACTTCGGGCAGGATATCCTTCCATTTCTCTTTCGAACCGGTCAACCTCTTTTTCAGGTTTTGAAGTGTAGTCTTGTTTGTTGATTCCACCTTCCCATTCCCACTAGGATGATAAGGTGTTGATAGTATCTTCTTGATCTTTTTAACTTCGAAAACCTTACTCACCTTGCTATCGATAAATTATTTTCCGTTGTCGCAAACAATCTCAGTCGGTATTCCAAATCGGCATATTATGTGGTCTCAGATGAATTCAATGATTTCTTTCTCTCGGACCTTTTCGAATGCTTGGGCCTCAACTTATTTGGAAAAATAATTGGTCATGAATAGTATGAATTGAGATTTACCGGGTGCCCATGGCAGGGGACCAACAATGTCCATTCCCCACTTCATAAATAGCCATGAGGACATGACTGAGTGGAGCATTTCTCTCGGTTGATGGATCGTCGGGGCGTGTCTTTGGTATTCTTTTCATTCCATACGAAGTGCCTTACATCCTTCTCCATTTTGGTCTAGTACTAGCCGACCCTAATTAGTTTTTGAACCAAGGATTCTGCCCCCAAATGGTTCTCGCAAGTGCCTTCATGAACTTGTCTCATGGAGTATTTGGTTTCTCCTAGTCCTAAGCATCTAGATAGTTGGCCAAAGAAGGTCCTCCTGAATAATGCCCTTTCGACCAAGCTAAATCTGGCAGCTTTTGTGCGTAGGGCTCTTGATTCTTTGGGATCCGAAGGTAATTTTCATGTTTTCAAGTAGTCTATGTATGTGTTTCTCCAATCCTAAGTTAAACTCATTGAGTTCACTTCGGCGTGTCCTTCTTCTATCACCAAGTTCATTAGCTGCACTACTGCTATTGAATTCATCGGAATTGACTGATGACCCCAAGTTAGCCAGTGAATTGGCCTCACTATTTTGATCTCAGGGTACATGCTGCAGGGTCTATTCCCTGAATTGGTGTCGGGTTACCTGAAATTTGTCCAAGTACCTTTGCATCTACTCTTCTTTTACCTCTAATGTTCCGATAACTTGATTTACCACGAGGAGGGAGTCACACTTGTCTTCGATCACTTCGGCCCCAAGGAATTTAACAAATTCTATACCAGCAATCATGGCCTCATACTCGACTTCATTGCTAGTCAATTTTACAGTTCTAATAGATTGCCTAATAGCATTTCCCGTAGGTGGTTTTTATACGATTCCGATCCCGGACCCCTTTGCATTGGAGGTACCGTCATTGAAAAGGATCCAGATTCTCGAAGTGATCCTCGAGGTTCCTTTTCAACTTCGGGTATTAAGGCTGGCTTAACATCGACAACAAAGTCTGCCAAAATCTAAGATTTTATGGCGGTCTGGGGTCGATACTCGATATCGTACCCGCTAATTTCCACGGCCCATTTGGCCGACCGATATGAGAGTTCGGGCTTGTGCATGATATTCCTTAGCGGGTAAGAGGTCACGACACATATGGGGTGCGCATTGAAAGTACAGCTTTAGCTTCCTGGAAGCGCTTAGCAAAGCGAGCGCTAATTTTTCCAGGTGAGGATACCCTGATTCGGCCTCGCATAGAGTTCTACTAACATAGTAAATAGGAAATTTTGTACCTTCTTCCTCCTGGACTAAGACTCTACTTACCACCACCTCAGAAACCGTCAAGTAGAGGTACAACTGTTTGTCTGCCTTCGGAGTGTGCAGCAGGGGTGGACTCAATAGGTACCATTTGAGTTCTTCCAAAGCTTGCTGGGATTCTGGGGTCCAAGAAAAGTTATTCTTATTCCTTAACAATGAGAAGAATCGGTGGCTTTTGTCTGAGGATCTCGAGATGAACCGGCCTAAGGCGGATATATGCCCTATCAGTCTTTGAACGGCCTTGACGTTGTCTACCTCGGTGATATCCTGTATGGCTTTTATTTTGTCGGGGTTGATCTCGATCCTCTATTGGATCCCATAAACCCGAGGAATTTGCCCGATCTGACCCCGAATGCACACTTCTCCAGATTTAGCTTCATGTTGTATTTCTTTAGAATGTTGAAGGTCTCCTGCAAATTCCTCAAATGGTCCTTTGCTCGTAGGGACTTGACCAACATATCGTCAATATAAACGTCCATTTATTTCCCTATTTATTCTTCGAACATCCAATCTATTAGGCATTGGTAGGTGGCATCAGCGTTCTTTAATCCAAACGGCATTACGTTATAATAGTAGGTGCCAAACTTAGTGATGAAATAAGTCTTTTCTTGATCGTACGGGTCCATTCGAATTTGGTTGTACCCTGAGTAGGCGTCGAGAAAGCTGAGTATCTCGTGCCCGGCTGTTGCTTCGATCATTCGATCGATGTTAGGCAAAGAGAATGTCTTTAGGGCATGCTTTGTTTAGGTCTTTGTAATCTACACACATTCTTAGCTTATTCCCTTTTTTAGGCACTACCACTATGTTTAGCTAACCAGTTCGGGTATTTAACTTCCCGGATTGACCCTATTTTCAGAAGTTTGGATACTTCATCCTTGATGAATGCATGTTTGATCTCAGACTGTGGCCTCCTCTTCTGCTTAACTGGATGGAACTTTGGGTCCAAACTCAGCTTATGAGTGGTTACCTCAGGTGGGATCCCTGTCATGTCAAGATAGGACCAAGCGAAACAATCTATGTTAGCTTTAAGTAAATTAATAAGTTTTTTCCTAAGCTCGGGGGTTAACCCCGTGCCTAGGTATAACTTTTGATCTGGTAGGTTTTCAATTAATATGACTTGCTCCAACTCTTCGACCGTAGATTTGGTGGTATCGGTTTCATCAGAAGCTATGAATGATCTCGGGACACCGTAATCATCCTCCTTGTTCACGCCTCGTTTCTTCGGTTCGGCCGTGGCCGGCATCAGTGATTGCTATTTAGTTTCTTCCTTTCTGATTGGCTCCACGTTCCTTGATGTTGAAACCGTGGGCACTGGGATTACCTCGTTGACAACGAACATCTCCTTTGCGGCCAGCTGTTCTCCGTAGACTGTCTTGACTCCCCCCTGTGTGGGGAATTTCAATGCCTGGTGCAAGGTCAAGAGCACCGCCCTCAGGTTATGAACTCACGACCTTCCAAATATAGCGTTATATCTCATGTACCCCTCGATCACGTAGAATGTTGTTTCTTGTATCGTCCTGATGGTATTTACTGGCAAGATTATCTCCCCTTTAGTGGTCTCACATGCCACGTTAAACCCGTTCAACACCCAGATTGTCGGCACGTTCGGTCTTGTAACCCCAATTGCCCTACGACCCTTGATCTAATGATGTTGGCCAAACTACCTGGATCAATCAACACACGTTTAACTCGAGACTAATTGATACGTACAGATATTACCAGCACATCATTGTGAGGTTGCACGATGCCCTCTGCATCCTCGTCGCTGAACGAAATCGTTCCCTCAGGGACATAATCCCAGGTACGTTTATGCATTATGATAGATACTTTAGTTCGCTTTATCATTGGTTCTTGGGGGACATCGACTCCTCCGATGGTCATGTTGATGACGTGCCGAGGCTTCTCTTGTTCGACCTATTTGTTGGCGTCCCTATTCCTGAAGTAGTTTTTGGCTCGATCACTCGGAAATTCTCGAAGGTGCCCATTGTTGAATAACCGGGCAACTTCTTCTCTCAACTATCGGCAATCCTCGATCCTGTGACCATGAGTGTCGTGATACTTACACATCAAACTAGGGTCTCTTTGGGTAGGGCCGTGTCAGGACCTAATTTCCCCTCTGTTTGGGTATCGTGATGGCACCTAGTCTTAAGGACCAGGTAAGCCTAACAACAATTGAAACAACAACATTATTTAAATAGAATTGCTTACAATTCCCAAAATTGGTAGTACAAGTCATAAGCTCTACAGAATATTATTTTTTTCGCTAGAAAGCCTCTAAATACAATTGTCCATAAATACGAATAAACAGTGCAAAAACAAAAACTTAAAGGTGACTCCGAAGCCTGCAAACGCAGCGGCAGGTTTACCTTGAGTCTCCGCAGTAACAGTCCATACAACTAGCTAACGAACAAATACCTGGATCTGCACAAAAAATGTGCAGAAGAGTAGCATGACAATAGATGAGGTAAAATCTTCAGTTAAGTCAAGTAAGGGTCAAAGAGGCAACAAGAGTGAATCCTGAAAGTAATTAATTCTAATTAAAGCATGTAGTTGTGAAACTAGTATATAGGAATTTAATCATATCAAGAACAACTTCATACTCAGTGAATATAAGGACCTAAGAACCCTAAAAGGCCAACTTTCTACAAATAAGTCTGAGCACGTATTCGTCACCTTGCGTACATGGACTACAATCAACATAGAAGAATCAAATCGTAAGTGGAAATCCCCCCACACAAGATTAGGCAAGATACTCACCTCGAACCAAGCTCAATCAATCGGTCACAACGTCTTTCCCACGTATATCTGACTCCGAATGGCCCAAATCTAGCCAAAATAATTTCATATCATAAATACAACTATATTAGGCTAATCAAATTAATGAAATCAAGATTTTAGTAAACATTCCAAAATCCATCATTAAAAGTTGACCCGGGCCCACGTCTCGGAATCGGGTAAAAATTACAAAATACGAACACCCATTCACTCACGAGTCCAACCATATAAGAATTAGTCAAATCCGACCACAAATCCCCTTTCAAAACTCGAAATCTTTATTGAAGAAGTTCTTCCAATTTTTCCCAATTTCAACCCCAAAAAATCCGAATTTAAATCGAGAAAACAACTATAGATTAATGGAATACAACCAAAAACAATTTAGGAATCATTACCCCAAAGCTTCCTCTGAAAATCCCTCAAACATGATCTCATATATCGCCCTAAACCGAGTTTGAAAAGTCCAAAATGACAAAAATCACGAAGCCCTTCGGTTTTGAACACTGCCTAGGCATTTCCGCACCTGCGTGTGCGCTTGTGCGAACAAAATGAGCGCTTCTGCGCAAATCACTTGCCCCTTCTGCCTCCGCACCTGCGATGAAAGGGCCGCACATGTACGTGCGCGCCTGCCAAAATCCCTTCCGCTTCTGCGAACCTTGCGCACCTGCGATGTCCATTGCGCTTCTGCATGGTCGCACGTGCGAGCCAAGTTCGTAGGTGCGATTGCACCAGAAGGCAGAAACTTCAGATTTCTTCTAAGTCTGAATTTGATCCGTTAACCATCCAAAACTCACCCGAGGCCCCCGGGACTTCGACCAACATACCAACCAAATCCTAAAACACCATACGAACTTAGTCGAGACCTCAAACCACATAAAACAACGCTACAATAACGAATCACCCTCCAATTCAAACTTAATGAACTTGAAACTTCAAATTTCTACAATCGATGCCGAAACCTATCAAACCACGTTTGATTGACCCCAAATTTTGCACACAAGTCATATTCAACATTTCGTACCTACTCCAACTTCCGGAATCAAATTCCGGCTCCGATATCAAAAATTCCACTACCGGTCCAAAACTCCAAAAATTCGACTTTCGCCAATTCAAGCCTAAATAAGCTACGGACCTCCAAAACACAATCCGGACACGTTCCTAAGTCCAATATCACCCAACAGAGCTAACAGAATCGACGGAACTCCATTCCGAAGTCGTCTTCACACAGTTACGACTACGATTAAAATCCTAAGACTTAAGCTTTTGTTTTAGGGACTAAGTGTCCCAAATCACTCCGAATCATGTGGTAACTGAATTCAACCACGCACGCAAGTCAATGCACATAATACTAAGCTGCTCAGGGACTTATGGTGCCGAACGGCTCTTAAATTCTCAAAACGACCGGCCGGATCGTTACATCCTTCCCCTCTTAGACAAACGTTCGTCCTCGAACGTGCTAAGAATCGCCTTGAAATCTTCAAATCACTGAAAGTACATATCAAACATACACCCGCGGGGGACCCCACGTCACCCCAATCCACATAAGCCTAATGACATCATCCTAACTGTAATTTATCCTTTCTATCAACACCGATAAGCCTTACAGTCTAAATTCTCACCTTTCATTTATCTTCAAAAGACCCGATTCTAAATTCATAACCGGTATCAGTCTCAACCAGATGTAACAACTCATGCCTACACCCACAAGGTATGACCACACAATAAGACACACCACACATAGGCCCATAATAACATTTCTAATCACAATAGTTTCCCGTAATCAAAACCAGCACTGCAATTAGCCTCATATCCGTTAGAACCCTATTCAAACCTCCACAACACTGACAACGATGCAAGAAACATGAAGGCCTCTTAACTATACACCCGAATCAACAAGTCACAACTAACACCACCAGGCACACACCCCACAAGCTAAAACTCGAGAAGCACAAAATAAAAATGATTGAATATGTAAAGAGAAACACATAAGGGAAATATCAAACAAGCCCGACAGGCACAACTCTCTAACAGTATCATACTACGAATCAATTCAAAAGGAAAAATCAATGTACATGAACAAATCATAAGGATCTCATCCTGGTATAATTTTCCACCGTGGCACGCAGTCCAGCTCAAACATATCAAATAACATGGAATCGCGAGGGTCTCACCCTCAACTCTAATCACAAGTCGAATACACATCATACCAATGGAAATCTTTCACTAATTCAATTCTGCCAATAAAATCACAACACTTACTAAACTCTCACCTCGGTAGAGTATCAAATCACAAATCGTAACCAATTTACTCAGGAATCACATCAAACCTACCATAATGTACAACATGAATTCACTTCTTGTCTCGTAACTTTCCATAATGAATAGAAGCAAACGATAGACATGGATACCACTCATAGAGTGTCCCAATAGGGGTAAACACCTAAACATAATACTAAGTCATGAACTCACCCATAGGTGGGACGAAAAATAGGGGAACTCCCCGATAAGCGGAACCGAATCAAAATACGAATGGTACCCCTCTATAACAAATTAAAAGAATACCTGTATGACATCATTTGGCACAGCGGCCTCCAGCCTACTAAATGAGACATATCAACGGGATGGGCCTTCCCTTCTTGGGCTCCCTCCACTCTCCTGAATACCCCACTGTGACATATCTATCCGAAGTCTAGGACAATCTCTCACCCTGTGACTGGTATCTCTACACTCGAAGCAACCTCTATACCGACGTGGCTGTGGGAACTGTACGGTACGGGTAATCTGAGACCCATGAGCACCTGAAACACTATGCGAAGTGTGAAGTGCAAACTGAACTGGCTGACCCATAAAACCTCTACCATGTCGTACCCTCTCTCCAAAATAAGGACTAGTAGATCTCTCCGGTCTACGAGGCCTCCTCATCTCCCTGTCCTCTCTCTCTTGATCTCGCTTGTACTCTCTCTCAAGGCCTCACCTGTCTTCTCTCTCTTGGTCCCACATGCCCTCTACTCGGTGAGCGATCCCTACCACCTGCTGAAATGAAACATTTAACTCTAACTCCCGAGCCATGCTGAACCGAATATCATGCCTGAGTCCCTCAATGAATCTGCGGACATGCTCTCTAACTGTGGTGACCAAAGCAGGTGCATGCTTGGCCAAATTACTGAATCGCACGGCATACTCTGACACTCACATAGTGCCCTGGCGCAGCTGCTCAAACTCCGCGCGCCATACATCTCGAAGGAATGAGGTACAAACTCTCTCAGGAACATCTCTGAAAACTGAACCCATGTAAGTAAAGCTTACTCGGCTGGGCTACCCAAATCCTTGTGCACTCTCTGAAGCCAAACCACTGAATGTAGGAAGGTCATATTTCTGGAACCTTGCAAGTCTAAGTTGCTCTTCCTCAGATGCTGCAGCCCTGACCATGGGCTGAACTGGAACCACAGGTTGTGTCGCCATGACACCTGGAACCTGACCAACATAAACTCGCTGCTCTGGGGTGTAGACGATGGGAGTCTGAGTTCCTCCCCCGATCTGTGAAGTAGCTGGTGCAACTAGAATCAACCCCGCCTGAGCTGAGCCAATGTACCAAACATTCTCAAGAACTGTGCTAAGTACTCCTGAAGTCCGGACGTAACAACAGGCACCTCCGGTACTTGCCCCCAACTGGAACTACTGGCGGCTCCTCAACTGCTGCTCTGGTAGGTGCTCTGGCTGCGGCACGTACTCCTCGTCGGCCTCTGCCTCTGCCTCTAGCGACACCTGCTCCAGGAGCAACGTCGTTAATAACTGCAACTCGTGTCCTCGCCATCTGTGAGAGAATGGAATGATAAAAGTTCAAACCCCGAGATCAATAAACTCGCACGATAGGAATGAAAGAAGTGAGACTGTCATAATAGTTCCGTATCCTCTCGAAGATAAGTACAGACGTCTCTGTACCGATCCACAAGAACTCTACTAAACTCACTTATGACTCGTAGCACCTATGAACCTAGAGCTCTGATACCAACTTGTCACGACCCAATTTCCCCTCCGTTTGGGTATCGCGATGGAACCTAGTATTAGGGACTAGGTAAGCCTAACAACAATTGAAACAACAATAATTTTTAAATATAATCTCTTACAATTCCCAAAATCGGTAGTACAAGTCATAAGCTTTACAGAGTTTTTTTGTTTTTTGCTAGAAAGCTTATAAATACAAATGTCCAGAAATAGGAATAAATAGTGCAAAAATAAAAACTTGAAGGTGACTCCGAAGCCTGTGAACGCAGCGACAGGTTTACCTTGAATCTCCGCAGCAATAGTCCACACAACTAGCTAACGAACAAATACCTGGATCTGCACAAAAATATGCAGAAGAGTAGCATGACAATAGAGGAGGTAAAATCTTTAGTTAAGTCAAGTAAGAGTCAAAGAGGCAATAAGAGTGAATCCTGACAGTAATTAATTTTAATTAAAGCATGTAGAGGTGAAACTAGTATATAGGAACTTAATCATATCAAGAACAACTTCATACTTAGTGAATATAAGGACCTAAGAACCCTAAAAGGCCAACTTTCCACAAATAAGTCTGAGCACGTACTCGTCACCTTGCGTACATGGACTACAATCAACATAGAAGACTCAAATCCTAAGTGGAAATCCCCCCACACAAGGTTAGGCAAGATACTTACCTCGAACCAAGCTCAATCAATCGGTCACAATTCCTTTCCCACGTATATCCGACTCCGAATGGCCCAAATCTAGCCAAAACAATTCCATATCATAAATACAACTATATTACGCTAATCAAATTAATGAAATCAAGATTTTAGTAAACATTCCAAAATCCATCGTCAAAAGTTGACCCGGGCCCACGTCTCAAAATCGGGTAAAAATCACACAATACGAACACACATTCACTCACGAGTTCAACCATATAAGAATTACTCAAATCCGATCACAAATCCCCTTTCAAAACTCGAAATCTTTATTGAAGAAGTTCTTCTAATGTTTCCCAATTTCAACCCCAAAAAATCTAAAATTAAATGGAGAAAATAATTATAGATTAATGGAATATAACCAAAAACATTTTAGGAATCATTACCCCAAAGCTTCCTCTGAAAATCCCTCCAAGATGCTCTCAAATATCACCCTAAACCGAGTTTGAAAAGTCCAAAATGACAAAAATCACGAAGCCCTTCGGTTTTGAACACTGCCCAAGCATTTCCGCACCTGCGGAGCATGGGCTCGCACTTGCACGTGCGCTTCTGCGCAAATCACTTGCCCCCTCTGCCTCTGCCCCTGCGATGAAAGGGCCGCACCTGTGTGTGCGCGCCTGCGAAAATCCCTTCCACTTTTATGGACCTTGCGCACTTGCGATGTCCATTGTGCTTATACGTGGTCACACCTGCGAGCCAAGTTCCGCAGGTGCGATTTCACCAGAAGGCAGAAACTTCAGATTTCTTCTAAGTCCGAATATGATCCGTTAACCATCCAAAACTCACCCGAGGCCCCCGAGACCTTGACCAACATACCAACCAAATCCTAAAACACCATACAAATTTAGTCGAGCCCTCAAACCACATCAAACAATGTTAAATCACGAATCACCTTCCAATTCAAGCTTAATGAATTTGAAACTTTAAATTTCCACAACCGATGCTGAAACCTATCAAACCCCGTCTGATTGACCCCAAATTTTGCACACAAGTCATATTCAACATTTTGGACCTGCTCCAACTTTCGGAATCGGATTCCGGCTCCGATATTAAAAATTTCACTACCGGTCCAAAACTTCAAAAATTTGACTTTTGCTAATTCAAGCCTAAATAAGCTACGGACCTCCAAAACACAATTCGGACACGCTCCGAAGTCCAATATCACCCAACGGAGCTAATAGAATCATACGGTACTCCAAACCACGCACGCAAGTTAATACACATAATACGAAGCTGCTCAGGGTCTTATGCCACCGAACATGACTTAAATTCTCAAAACAACCGGCCGAGTCGTTACAGATCGGACTGCAATGGTCGGGGACACTTGGTGTCTTTGATGCGCCCGATGGCTGACACGATGCTAGCAACATCAAAGTTGAAGTTATACTCTGCTAATCTCGGTGCTTCCCTATCCCCGAGCGACCTGTAGAAACCATTTTTGCTCATCAGACCTCGGTTACTGGGCCCTCGATCGCCTCTTTTCTTGTTCCTTGTGGGGTGACGCCCGGACCCATTTCTCATTCGGTCTGCACTGTATGATTGATACCAATCTCGAACCTGTCTTGGCTCATGATCAACGACTATATTAGACCAATCATCGGCCCTGATGGGGTTAATAGACCTAGAAGGAGCTCTGAGTTGGTCGTCCTCGACCCTGAGCTTTGACTGGTACCTGTTGTGGATGCCGGCCCAGGTTACCGCCGGGTACTCTACCAAATTTTGTTTTAGTTGTTGAGAGACCAAGGAACTACGAGGGTTAAGCCCTTGAGGGAATTCCTGAACGGCCCAATCATCTACACCCGGAGGTAGGTCCATCTGTTCCATCTGGAACATTGACATGAACTCCCTGAGCATCTCGTTGTCTCTTTGTTTAACCTTGAAAAGGTCCGACTTTCTGGTCTCGACCTTGATGGCCCCGTCATGGTCTTTTACGAAAGCATATGCAAGCATAAAAAATGAGTCAATGTAATTTGGGGGTAAGTTGTGATACCATATCATTGCTCCTTTGGAAAAAGTCTCCCCAAACTTCTTCAATAGCACCGACTCGATTTCATCGTGTTCCAAGTCGTTCCCCTTGATTGCGCATGTATAGGAGGTCACGTGCTCGTTCGGATCCATGGTTCCGTTATATTTGGAGATATCGGGCATACGAAATCTCTTTGGGATCGGCTTTGGTGCTGCGCTCGGAGGAAAAGACTTCTGATAAATTTCTTGAAATTCGTCCCCTTAAATATCGGGGGCGCTCCCGGGATTTGATCGACCCTAAAATTGTATGTTTCCACCTTCTTATCATTAGCCTCAATTTTCTTTTCACCTAACTCCATCCACTTCGTTAATGCTTCAAGCATTTTCATTATCTCGAGATTGGCCCCGGGCTCGGCTTCACCCGGTCTCTCGGTGATTTGTTCGTTTCTTCGGGTGCTTTCCCGAGATTATTCGGGCTCGACCCTATTGGGGCGTGGCTTTGATTCTGCAGCTGTGTTATTGCCGCCTATTGAGCCTCAGCATTTCGAAGATTAGCTGTAGGCTTACCCCATCACCTTCGCCTTCGGGCACTTCTCGAGCTGTTGGTCGGGGTCCCCCGCAAAAACTATTTTCGGGATTAGTTGGAAAATTGACGTCGATGGCCACCTGTGAGTTAGCATCACCCAGATCGGAAACTGGGACACCGTTGGGATCAGCAGGAGGCACCTCGTTGCTAGGCACAAAATTATTATCGCCATGATGGCTAGACTCGACATCAACGTTCAAGTGGGCAGACTGAGAGTTCGACATTTTCAAGCTGACATGAAATTAAGACTTTAAAGAACAAGCGTAAAATAGGGTGTGTTATGGAGATTCGTATCAAATTACCACTATTATCCTTAGCCCCACGGTGAGTGCCAAAATGTTTACCCTTAAATCGGATAACAATTAAATTTATATGCAGTTTTAAGAATATGTGATTTGATTCAACACAAATAATCAAGAATATTAGATAAATGAGTTAAAGACAAAATAAACGATCAAACCAGTTGTAATGGTATGGCCTAACCCGAACTTAGATTGAACAATGGCCTTGTCTTCGATTGGACCCTTGGTTCGAGCGCAGTCGTGAATGAAGAACAGAACAGTTAAATAAGAACTTTAGCCACAGTTAAAAGGCAGAAAAATAAACTTGTATTGCTTTTATTTGCGTGTTACAGTTTGTCTTACAAAATAAAAACTTTCCTTTTATATAGTAAGAGAGTTTCATCCCTAATATAAGTCTAAAAAGGGTAAACATAATCTTCCGTTTTCGTTAATTACTGATCCATAACTGACATCGAGCGAGATTTGTGCCATGATATCCGGTTACGTGCGAATATCACGGCCCTCTAACAGTCGTGTGTAACAGTTTATAGTGTTTTCCCAGGTCTTAGAACTAGGTCCGTGGAGCGTCGCTTTACCATACTCGATGATGAGCACATCGTTCACCTTTCATGGATCTCGATATGAAGGGCTCTCAGCCTCGATTTCAATCCCGTGCATCCATACCCTTCTTCCGTTTTCTTCACCGTAAAATCAGGGTATGCATTATCCCCGATTGCCCGTATACAGTCTTAAAATTTAAAAGATAAAAGTCTTTGAGTGAATTTCAATTTATGTGGATACAAGAACTTCTCACTAACCGTAATATAAAATTTCTAAAGTTTAAATTATTTCAAATACATAAATATAACATTCTTCTTATTAGAACTAACTAATAAAAAGTTTACTTTTTATAAGAAATTTATTCTGATATTTCAGTGAAGAAAAGTTTGTGTTAGCAAAACAAACGACTGTTTTATTGTTCGATATTAATAAGGTATTGTACCATCAAAGTTTTTTTGTTTTAAGTTTGAGTAGCATTATCACTTCTGGTATAAATAATGAAATTCTTAGGGCAAAGGTTGGTTATATGAGTCCATTTGGGATTGAAATATAAATATGATATATTTCAATAATATATGATTAGTGTTTTGTTTATATTATTTGGAACAGACACGTAATAACTGACTTTGTTGTCACGTAATAACTGACTTTGTTGTAATGGTCTAAAATAAATGGAATTCCATTTCAAAATCCTGGCCCTATAAATTTCAAAAGGTTAAATTACGCTTTGCAAAAACAATCAAATTCTAATTTCAGATATGACTCGCTCTTCTTTTGGACGTAAAGTATATTTTATTTATCTGTTTAGAAAACACTAGATATGAATGTGCTCTTTAAATACGAATTAGTTTCAATCAAAATTGTTTAAACTTCTTAGACACATGAAATTAATTAAGTGTGTTGATCTTACTTTTGATTTCATCATGGTGACGGAAAATTAACTATTGTCATAAATGGTAAGTTAATAATTCAATAATAAATTAAGATTAGATAATCCATGAGGATTTTAAGAATTGAATATTATTCTCTCTTTTTTATAATAAAGACAATATTATATATTAACCATTAAGCATTACATATTGTTGCATGATTATGAGATGCATTGTCATTACATTATTCTCATTGACGCATCTAACCTCCAAAAACCTTTGAAATTTAATTAAGAATCCTTGCAAATTTGCCTTTCCCTATATGTAAATTTTTAAGTTTCAGTATGAGTAATGCTATTGTTAAACAATCACTCAACTAAGGATTTCTTGCTCAAATCTGTTTATTTTTATGTGTATCATATATATAACAAGACTTGTGATAAGAGAAAATTATTTACGATCAAACTCATTTCTACAAGAATAAAGCTAATGAAAAAGATAAAAAACATTTGGAACCGTTAAAGAAAGGGGGTCAGATAAATAGTTGGGATTGAAATAGTCTTTTTGGAGATAGAGGGACTTCAACCCTCATTGATAACGGTATTAATATGTAGAATGGGACTCTATCTTTATTCTCGTCCAATTTTGTAATATGATTTACGACATACGGGATTTGCTAAAATTTAGTAAAATACAAGTCACTTATTGTGCTTCTTAATAACAATAGGAAAAAAAACGAACTTGTTCGAATGTAGAATGAATTTATAAATTTATATAATGAAAGATAAATTAATTTCAAAATATAAAGGTAAATTGGATACTGTAATTCTTTATAAAGAAGCAAAGATGTTTCGTTTTCCTACATGAAATTAAATTAACTTGGTACTCTCCAGGAATGAATTAATTTATATTTAAAGAAAAGGAGTATTTCTAAAATTCACAAAAGAAATAAAAAGAAAGTAAAACATTAAAATACATTCCTAAAATTCCCATAATAAGAAAAGAAGAAAACACCTTTTTAAGAAAGAATTGGACTGTCTTTGATTGCTAAAATCTAAGTAAATAAAGAAAAATGCCATTTCAATAAGGAATCTACGTAATTGCTTTCAATTTAAAAAAATCAAAATGTAAATAAACGAGGAACATATTTTTTTAAGAAGGAAACAAAAAAATTTCCATTACCAAAATGTAAATAAACTATTGTTTTTACACTCTATCTCTTCCATTTGAAATATGTGAGAAACATTTTTTAGAACAACTTCGTATTTTACTAGTTTTTTCTTCTAGCATTAATTAGTACAAATATTTATTTTAAAAAATACTTTCTAAACTCATACATATTCTTTGTTATTCAAAAAATAAAACAAATCATGAATTTATTATATTCATGGGTGGAGGAATATTCTTGATCATATTAGTTATCAATTTATAATTAATAAATTTTTTCTTATAAAGGAGTATTTTCGATATCTAGTAACAAATAAAATAAAATTATTTTCTAATATGCATATGTATTTGTTTGCACATAAAAAATTATTTACTTGTCCATCTATAAAAAACTATTTAATATAAAAAAGTATTAATATGTTATTATACTTGTGCAACAAACATGATGCGTAAACTTATGATGTTATGATAAATTAATAAATCTATGTTATTGCTAAATTGTACAACAACAACAAATCAACGAATTTCTACAAGGGGTCTCGGAGGGTAGCGTGTACACATACTTTAACCCTACCATGAGAAGACAAAGAAGCTATTTTCGATAGATCCTCAACTAAAGCAAAATTAAAAATAATTTAGTGACAACAAGTAGTAACAATAACAAGATGAGATAGAGAATAAAGACAGAACAGTGACGACAAGTCACATAAGAACCGTAAGTACGACAGTAACAATTCAAGGTAAAGACACGAAGATATCTGCAAGAAAAAAGATATCACAACATAATGCATGTCCCTCGTCCTCACTTGCACGGAAACACCCTTCGTGCCATGAACTCGCAATAACACAAAAGTATGATAATATAAATGCAATGGCACGACATCACCCTTCGTGCTTTTACTCACATAACATGGAACGACATCACCCTTCGTTCTTTTACTCACAAATGATATGGCACGACATCACCCTTCGTTCTTTTACTCACAAATGATATGGCACGACATCACCCTTCGTGGTTTTACTCTCAATAATATGGCACGACATCACCATTCGTACTTTTACTCTCAGATAATATGGCACAACATCATCCTTCGTGCTTTACACTCTCTCTCACATGATAATGTATAAACAATGGAACAACATCACCCTTCGTGCTTTACAGTCTTCCTTACCAGGCATATGTATATCAATGACAAACAAGGCAGGAAGCATAAATAACGTCAAGGAGAATGTTTAAACGAATATTCCAAATGAATCCCAATCACAACTTTTCAAGCCAACAATAAATCAATAAACAAGCAAGAACCTTATTATTCAAGTATTTCAACAAATATTACAAATGATCTACAACACAAGTATAGAATCTAGTATCTCAAGGATATCGGCCGTAGCAAGGTATTAATGAGTATGCATAGTAATAACCGAATTAGACACATCAATGTATTCTCAGAATCTCATCAAATTTGATCAAGTTATAATAAGCTATGTCTTAGTTTCTAACGTTTAATACTACGTTCTTAGTATCTAGAGTCAGGTAAGGCATGAAGCAAGAAGGTCACGTGATTCTACAAGACACAATTTATAACATAATTTACCCCCGAACATGGTTAACCCTGGCACATGCATATATGCTCGTCACCTCATATGTGTATCACCCCCGCATGTAACAAACAATGCCAAATAGTAGAAAACAATTCCCTCAACAAAGTTAGGCAAGACACTTACCTCAATTCGGCTAACTCAATACTCAATTTAGCTTTTTACTTTACAGACTCACCTCCGCTCGGCTCAATCTAGCCAAAGACGACTTAAATACATCACACAATGCAAGGGAAAACAATTTCAATTAATAAAGCTGTAAGTTTTATTCAATTTCTAAAAAGTCAACAAAAGTCAAACCCCGGGGCCGCCCGGTCAAAACACGGGTCCAAGGGTAGGTCTTGACTACCCATAGCCTCACGAGTCCACATACGTATTTTGTTTTCAAATTCGAGTCCTATTCGACTCTCAAATTCTAAATTTTTATTTTTCAAAGTTTTTACAAAATCCCCAAATTATTCCCTAGGTTCTCTTGCATTTGATGTTAAATCTTATGTAAAATCATGAAATTCTTTTGAGAATTGATTAAAGATACTTACCCAATGATTTGGTATGAAAATCCCTTCACAAAATCGTCTCCCATAGAAGCTAGGATTCATAATATAACAAAAATGAAGCTAAGACTCGAAATTCTCAGCAGTTAGCAAGCTGCAGATGTCGCATTTGTGACAGGGGGTTCGCAAATGCGACCCCCGCAAATGCGAACAATTTATCGCAAATGTGAACCAGAAGGCACTTCGCAAATGCGAAGACTAACATTTCGCAAAACGGGAGGGTCCATCGTAAATGCGAATATCCCCACATCGCAAATGCGGAGGATTTCTTCGCAAATGCGAATATTCCCCAGCAACCCAATTTTTGCAAATGCGAAGGCTGCTTCGCAATTGCGACTGTCGAATTTGCGACAAAACCATCGCAAATACGATGACACCAGTTCTAGCACTCAAAATCATGAAAAACATTCCGGATCTAATCCGAAACTCACCCGAGCCCTCGGGGCTCTAAACCAAATATGCACACAGGTCTAAAAATATTATACGAACTCGCTCGCGTGATCAAATCATCAAAATAACTTCTAGAATCACGAATCGGACGCCAAAACACATGAAGATCAAAGGAAACTTCAAGAACTAAAAAGAATCGCAATCAAACGTCCGAACCATATCAAATCAACTCCAAATGGCGCCAAATTTTGCAGACAAGTTCCATGTGACGAAACGAACCTATTCAAAACTTCAAATCACATATATCAACCTCGAAACAATGAATCACACCTCAAGTCAAAATCAATGAACCTTCTTCAACTTCTACGACCGATGCCGAAACCTATAAAATCACGCCCAATGGACCTCAAATGTTTCACACGAGTCACATTTGCCATTGCGGACCTACTCCAACTTCGAAATCTGAATCCGGCCCTAATATCAAAAAGTCCACTCCCGCTCAAACTTCCCCAAAAATTCGACTTTTGCCAATCCAAGACAAATTCGACTACAGACCTCCAAATTACAATGCGGACGCACTCCTAAGTCCAAAATCGCCCAACGGAGCTAACAAAACTCCATTCTGAGGCCTCAAACTACCGAGCTAAGTGTAGATGCTCAAAACGTCCAGTCGGGTCATTACACCGAGGGGCTCGGGTGAGTTTTAGACTGATATGGTAGGACTGTTGTATTGCTGGTGTTGCTGAACTGCAGGTCTCGCATTTGAGAGGGCCTGTTCGCAAATGCGAGTCTCATATTTGCAAAGTCAGGCTCATATTTGCGATGTTGGGCATGGGAAGGTAGACTTCGCATATGCGAAGTCTTTGTCGTTTATGACGATTCGATCGATTTTTTTGAGATTTAACGTTCTATTTGGTGGTTTAAAATCTTGAGTAACTTCATATGATGTATTATGACTTGCTGACGAGCGAAAAACGCAATTCAAAATTAATGCTCGCTAGCCAAAGATAGTATAGTTAAATTATCATCTCCATAGGGATTGGATTTATATAGTGATCGAATATTCTTCAGTTGATTACTATCCAGGAGAATTAACACTTGATTCTATTACTATTACTAAGATTAACCATTAAAAATTAAGCAATTAACAATTGATCACAAAAGACAATAGATGAGCATCGAAGAAATATCAATGAGAGAGTAATTGACTAGATTGGTGCAAGATAATGGATTAGAGATCCAATTCTCGAGTTATTTCACTCTATAATACGGTTGATTCTCAGAATTCAACCGATAATCAAATTAAACTTGAAGTTAATATTCCTCTTTCGATTAAACGTTAATTTCAGTAACTAATTCAATTGAAGCACGGTAAACAATTGCAACAATAAAATGATGGTTATGATCTAAATGGTAACCTCTCATGAATATTTCCCTATTTTCTAGTTCGATTAACAATTCAAGAAGCTCTTTCAATTACCTATTTGAATCATGAATTTAAACTAGAGCATATGATGTAAAGAAATTCAATATAAAGCTCCTCTTTCGATTAAGCAAAATTAGAAATAACTCTACAATACGAATTAAAACTCAAATTAATTCTAAAAATTATCAAGAATCGAATCCCTAATCAAGTTATCAAAATACCGTATCTGTCAACACCCTAATGGAAATTACTTCATAGCAATGGAGTAAGATATCTCAATAAGGTTCAAAAATAAAGAAAACATCAATTCTAATGATTCGATACAAGCTCCTGTATTGCACCAATTGCAGGTTAAAATTTTGATGAATTATTGAGTCTTCTAGCCTTGGTTGGTTCTCCAATCTTTCGTAGGTCAAAAGTCCTCTAAAAATCTTATTTTTTGTTGTATTTACTCCATGTAGAAACAAGCCCAGATGAATCTACCCTTTCTTAACCAAACTAGGAAATCACTCTGACAAATTTGCACACCCGTGTCGCGCCATACGGCGCGCTTGTGGGGAAATCCAGAGAGCTTGCCAAACGCTTGTCAGACCAAATTTGCACTGCCGTGCCCCGCCTCATGGCACCCCATGCGGCGCGGCTGTGCCTTTTTCTCAAACTAAATTCTCTCATCCACTTTTTGATATCCAAACTTGGTGCTCGACCCCCGAACGTGATCCCGACTTAATTTCTTGGGCTTCTACTTAGATTTTATAGCTCCAACTTGTTCGATTTAGCTCCAAATTACCTTAATAGCTCAGAATCGTTTCATGGAAGGTATAAAACATGTAATAAGTATAATTCACTATCATTTGAGCTCAAACACATGTAAAATACATTAATTAGAGTGCAATTCTACGGCTAAAACATAGGTTTCTAGCCTACCATCAACACCCCACACTTAGACCATTGCTCATCCTCGAGTAATCAAACAACACTTCACATAGGGACGACCTTTTCATCAAACAACTTCCCTAACACATCATGCCAAGAATATTTTGAAATAGACTAAGCACCCTATCATAACATTCTAGCCTCAAGACTCGACTCAAAAGCACCATGCGATTTTCACAACCTGTTCACTTACTCTAACATAGAGGTCAAAGACTTTACCTTACCTTCACAAGTCACGTGCCCTCACATAAACAACAGAGAGTAGTTCTACACACAATAAAATTCAAGAACAAATAGGAACTCAAGATAGAAATAATTCACTAACTCTCAGAAATAAAATTCATGCGCCACAGAGAATGTACCATAAGCTTGCTCGTAGTGTAATACTCTACTAATTGAGCTCATTCGGTCAAGGATCAAGTAGGACTTTATTTTGGTTGAATGTAGGCTGCAGGACGGGTAGGATACATATGGATATAGTGGCTACACCTCCCTGAGCACTTTAATACTTACAATTTCACAATTTAAACCACACATTTGCGTTGTACCAAACCCCAACCTTCACATTATATTAGCACCAAGCTCCCAATTTCTTTAAGCACAGACAAAGCAAGATTTACCACTTGCAAAGAATAATGTTTTTTATAATATATACAAACACCAACATTTTTTTCTTTTCTAGATTCTGATTTTCTCTTCCCTTTTTTGTTCAAATTCCCTACAAGTGGCTCTCACAATTTTGTACAAATAGTGCACCTTTGCCCTTTTCTATAGTTCCACTCAAAACTCAACCATACCTCCACTTAGTTTTTAACAAGCTCATAAATATATCAAGCACTCAAGAGAAGCAAGTGGTTCAACTAGATAGTCAATTCAAACAAAGGGGTCAGGCTCGTATTGTGGTTGCTAAAGAAAATACGATTACAGGCTCAAAAGGGCTAACTAGGATACAAAATAATTAGGCGGGTCACAAACATATAATTGGCTCAACAAAGAAATGTCTATATCACTTCCTAGACTGAACAAGACTATTATTTCTCTTTGCAAACACACGGGAAAAGTTCTAGACATCAACTGACATGCACAGAATATCACAAAAGCCTCACATACATTGGCACATAACTCACTTAGGATCAGATCTATCCCGACTCTCTATTCAAAGCAGTTAAGCACAATCGAGATCAACAAATGAAGGGACTATACAAGAGTCTAGAACTTAGCCTAGGCGTCACAACTAAGGGACCCAATACTCTCAAGGCATATGCAGTCAAGGAATATTGCTTCAGATTAGCACTATGACTCAAGATTCTTTATTCCTCTAAAACAAAAACTAACTACACCCGGTTCAAGTAAAACCCTTGAAAACGAACCGTGCCACTAAGAAAAATCAAGGGGGAATTACTACACTATCTAAGAAAGTAAAATAAAATAAAATAAAATAAAAGACATATTTTTGGATTTTTAATTTTTTCTCATTCGACTTCAAATCCCTCAAGAAGCCAGTCACCGAAATCCATCGTCGGAAAAAGTAGAAACTAAACAATTAAGTACTAACTATTACATACCGATATAATTTAAGAGTTATGATTACAGACCATATTGTCTAAGAAAGCAAGAAAGAAATTAAACAAAAACAACTGACAAATAGAAAACAAGTACAAATACAACCAAATAGGAGCACCCCACCCCAGACTTAAGAAATTGCATAGTCCCCAATGCAAAACAATAAAACAAGAGTGAAAAGGTAACTCTCTAAGGCCCGTGGCCTACTCCTCATCAACACTCTCAAAGGTGTGCAAGTACTCTTCATCATCAGAGGGAATAGAGTTTGCGTCCTCATCTAGTGGCATATGTGCTCCATCGGCCAAGCCCAACCATTGTTGATTGACCGCGGAGAAGGGATGGTCCTCCTGCAGCTCTGCCAAGTTAACCTCTATTCGAGCAGCGCGGAGGCGCATATCAACAAACAGCAGATGTCGTGTCTCCTCGACACGAATAAATCTCTGATCTACAGGAACAACAACAGCGGGGGGTCCGTCATAGCTATGACATCAAAAGGATTAAGAGGCCGCAGAACCGAAATCGTCCGGTCATAATGGTACTCCTCCTCCACATGGTGCGTCTGCAGAAGCCGCGTGATCATGCTCGGAAAATACAGGCGGCGGACCCCAAGTGGTCGTACTCGAGACATGTGCTCAAACATAATCTTACCTAGATCAAAGTTCATCTGAGTCAAGATAGCATAAATCAGACACATCTTCAACCGTGAGACGTCAGTGTCATTCTGGGAAGGCATGATTTTTGCATTATTCAACCGGAGAATGACTCTAACGGGATGCTGGAAATTGCACTTGTTCATGTCTTTGTGGAACTCATTAGCACCTCGCGTCCATGTGACAAGAGACCTCGCGCCACACAGTTGGCATCTAATATCAGGATAGGGGGGCCGATGCAACAACCTAATGAACAACTTATGCGAGTGCTCTGTGAACCCCATGATTTGATTTATTACCCGGGAAGAAAAGGGAATCATCTTGCCTCTTACCTCCACTTCATACCCCGCATCTAAACTGGCCTCCGGTTGCCAGTTAGCATAGAATTCCTTGACCATGTTCACGTTCACCGACTCACTGGGATAAAACAAGCTTTCAAAAGCCAAGTATCTGATGTTGTTGTAAATCTTCGAGTACTTTCTGGCTAGCTTTCCATCATCAATACCAATTTCCGATTCATGACTCACTGTCGGAACAAAGGTCCGGTACCATATCCTAGCATGAGCTGGCACAACCTGAATGCCATACTTGCAGCCTGGTAATACATACGCATCTATATCAATGCGCTCCTCTTAATCCTCCACTGGGACGGGGGGAGGTGCCCGCCTACCTCCTCGATGGCTACTAGAGGCAACCTCTGAGGTTCCTGTGTTAGAATGTTTGCTTGTGCGGCGAGACATTGTACCTACACAAGACGAACAACATTAGCCAGAACATTTAAAACAAAGACAAGACCAAATGGGGTAACCACCCCACACTTATGTTTTTGGCAAGTTCACAAGTACAATGTATATCGGGGGCTGAGACTACCCCATTGAAAGCAAGCCACACGTATTCAACAACTCACTCAACGACCAACACAATATTACAACAACATAACCACAGACTATAATAATGTAAAATACAAAATCAAGAAGCTAAACTAGTAACTAAGAAAAAACAAATAAGAAGTTATACTAATTAACTACTAACAAAATTAAGAAGTTACCATACAACACTACCCAAGTACTTAGCATGAATCGCAAACCCCAATTAGCACCTAGCAACACATTAGCATGGGGTAGTCAATCGACTAGCACTCGGGGATAACACGTTAAAGTGTCACAATATAAGAACATGACCTCACACCCCACACTTATCATCAAGCATCACATTATCTCATAACAAATATCCCCTAATTAAGCACAACTTCACCTTATATGTCATTGAGGCATTTTATCACACACATTATATTCATCAAGTTCAACTCATAATTTTAACTTCAATAGGTCTAGGACCACTACCCAACAACACCAATCAAACATCGAACTACAACCAAAACACCACCCTATAGTAGCAATAGCACAAAGTGCTCCAATTTCAATATAAAAAACAAAAAATTTCGGCCCTAGCCCACAAAACACACCTACCGTAGTTCACCACACAATTCTTCCAACACCATCAAAACACATCAAAAATCACCCATAATCATAAGAACAATGAAAACCCCACAACTTTATGCACAATATTTGGCCAAATTAGAAGAAAAATAGCTAAAAGATTAGCAAAAATAAACTACCTAGGGTTAGAAATATTAAACTAAAACTAACTAAATACTACAATTAAATACTAAAAGAAAGAGAAGAGATGAGAGGAGGAACTTACCTTGATGAATGATAAATGTGAGTGGAAGCAATTTGAAGAAGGAAAACAATGGGGAATTTGGGGGAGAATTAGAGAGGAGAGATTTATGAGAGAGAGAATGGGAGATATGGGAGAAGGGGAAAATGGGTCTGTTTTTAGGAAAAGGGGGGTCTGCGCGTTTTGTATTTTTTTAATTTTCAGATTATATTTAAAAATATTACTGGACGTAATTTTGTGCTGCCGCATCACTGGGTGCGGCGGCCCATGCGGCGTGGTAGTGGAGAAATACAAAGAGTTATGTTTTGACAGATTTTCGCGTTTGGCCTAGCACGGCACCCCACGCGGTACGCTAGACCACTTTTCTCAGAGTTCCGATTTTTTTTACATTTTTGCCTACGGGTTTCACCCCAACTCTATTATTTACTTATTTTGTGTGCGATTCATGCTCATACCTATTCAAACAATTATCAAAACTCCTAAACTCTAATAATCCTACACTACAATTATCTAACTATTCTACAAAAGTAAGAAAAAAGGTTAGAAGTAGTTATGAGTTATAGTCGTCAGCTTGACTCCGTCACTTCGGCTCATTTGATCACGATGCTAGAGGATTGCTTGTCAAATCCTCCAACAACGTATGGTTTCAACATGTGCCCATTCACCTTAAAGATTTCATTCCCTTCCTCATCTTGGAGCTCAATGGCGCCATGCGGTGAGACATGTTTCACCACATACAAACATGTCCATGTTGACTTGAATTGTTTAGGGAATAACCTAAGTCTACTATTGTATAGTAAGACTTTGTCCCATTCATAAACCTCCTTTGGCTTAATCAGACGATCATGCCACCTCTTTGTATTCTCCTTAAAGATTCGCGCATTTTCATACGCGTCTAATCTAAACTCCTCCAATTCATTCATCTGTACCAACCTGTGTTCACCTGCAAGACCAAGATCAAGATTAAGCATCTTAATTGCCCAATAAGCTTTATGTTCTATTTCAACTGGTAGGTGAGATGATTTTCTATACACTAATTTGAACGGTGAAGTCCTATGGTTGTTTTGAATGTATTTCTATATGCCTATAGAGCTTCATCAAACTTTATAGACCAATCCTTATGAGAAGCACTAACTGTCTCTTCAAGAATTCATTTACGTTCATGGTTAGCCACTTCAACTTGCCCACTAGTTTGGGCATGGTACGGGGTTCCTGTTTTGTGTGTGATCCCATACTTAGTCAACAATGCAGTGAACTGCTTGTTCACAAAGTGTGACCCATTGCCACTGATAATCACTCGAGGTATTCAAAAGCGGGTAAAGATATTCTTCCGTAAGAACTCACACACCACCCGAGCATCATTGGTCCTAGTAGGGATTGCTTCAACCCATTTAAAGACGTAGTCAATGGCTACTAGGATATACTCATATGAATGAGACGATGGGAACGGACCCATAAAGTCAATGCCCCGAAAATAAAAAATTTCACATACCAGAATGGAGTTTAGTGGCATCTCATCCCTCTTGCTAATGTTACCTGCCCTTTGACACTTTTCACATGCAGCTACATATTCCCGTGCGTCTTTGTACAAAGTAGGCCAATAGAAACTGGCTTCCATGACCTTTGTTGTAGTGCGATTTCTACCATAGTGTCCTCCAGCTGCTCCATCATAGCAATGAGACAGATGGACAGAATGCTTGCCATCTCTCCTTCAGGCACACATCTTCGAATTACACCATTTGCACACAATTTAAACAAGAAAGGGTCATTCCAACAATAACGTTTTACCTCACCTTGAAGCTTCCTTCTTTGATCACGAGAAAGTTCATGAGGAAACCACCCACTAGCCAAAAGGTTGGCTACATCAGCATAACAAGGCGGCCTTTTAGAGACTGCAACAATGGAGAAAATCTACTCATCAGGAAACCCTTCCCTTATTTCAACTGTTTCAACTGGAGGTCTCTCAAGTCGAGATAGATAATCTGTGATTTGATTTTTTGTGCCCTTCTTATCTCTGATCTCCAAGTCAAACTCTTGGAGCAACAACACCCACCGCATCAAACGCGGCTTAGACTATTTTTTTACTCAGTAGGTATTTCAAGGCTGAGGTGATCAGTGTGTACAATTACTTTACTCCGCACCAGGTAAGATATAAACTTGTCAAAAGTAAATACTATAACAAAGAACTCTTTCTCAATAGTAGCATAGTTGACTTGAGCATCATTCAATGTCTTGCTTGCATAGTAGATGGGCATAAATATCTTATCTTTTATTTGCCCCAGAACTTCTCCCACAGCTACATCACTAGCATCACATATTATCTAAATGGCTGGCTCCAATCAGGTGTCACCATAATAGTAGCACTCACAATCTTTTCCTTTATCAATTCGAATGCTCTTAAGCACTCCACATTGAAAACAAACTTGACATATTTCTCTAGCAATGCAGTCAACGGTTTGGTAATAATGGAAATGTTTTTTATGAATCTCCTATAGAACTCGGCATGTACCAAGAAACTCCGTATACTCTTCACATAAAGTTGCTTGAGCATCTCCACGCCCAAAACATTTGTCAAGTTTTTCCCGCTTTATATTTTGAGGAAATGGTAGAGCTGACATATGTCTACTTTCTTCAATCTCCTTCTGTACCCCACTACTTTGGCCTTTCTGCTTTTCACTCTTTTTCTCTTCTAGTGTCACGGTCCGCTTGTTCACCACCTTGAGTCTTTCTTTCACCACCGGGTCAACTAATGTTTTGACATTTCTCAAAGATACAGTTTTGCTTGTTTTCTTTTGGGTTCTTTCAGTGTCGGAGGGTAAAGTCCCAGGAGCCCTCTCAAATAATAAATTTTCAATTTGTCCCAATTGTCTTTCTAAATTTTGGATGGTCGTGCCCTGCTCTCGGATGGATGTGCCCTGCTCTCGGATATTGTACCTTGAGTCTCAAATTTGTCATCTGATTTGTTGATAAATGCCTTCATGAGATCTTCCATACTAGACTGATTTGACTGTTGTGGCCCTTGAACCTGGGGTCTGAGATTAGTTTGCTACCATCAGTTCAAGCTCCCACAAGGTGAACTCCATGAAAAACCTGGATATCTTTGACCCATAGCATTATAGTTGTTCCCACCTTGGTAGTTTCCTCTATTATAGTTCCCACAATGTTGATTTCCTCATCTGAAGCTTGACATTTATGTGTAGGGTGTCCCATTCCACAAAAATCACATGCTGCTTGCGGCTCACTCTGCACCTTGGCCAATGTCAGCTTTCTTATCTCCTTGGCCATGGTGTATAGCTGGGCTTGCATGGATGTGTTAGAGTTCACCTGGTGAACCCCAACTGATTTTCTTCTGTCATTGCTCTCAGTTGGCCATTGATTAGCATCCTCAGATAATTCATCAAGGATTAAGACAACCTCCTTCGGAGTTTTCTTCATTAGTGGACCTCCACATGCAGTATTCAGAGTTCGTCGTGAGGAAGGTGTCAGTCCATCCCGCAAATCCTAGAGTTGCATACACAAATCAAGTCCATTGTGCTGACACTTTCTGACTTTCTCCTTGAATCTTTCCCAAGCCTTAAAAACTGTTTTTGTCTCCTTCTGGCAGAAATTGTGGATTTCCCTGTTTTTGCAGCTGAGAAGTACTTGTCAAGAAACGTTTTGGTCATCTCCTCCCATGTCCTGATCGACCTTGTGGGTAACCTACGAAGCCAGTTCTTTACATCATCTTTCAATAAAAAAGGGAATGCACTCAAGTATACCGCATCTTTTGATACTCCATTGTACTGGAAGGTGTTCATAATTTAATCAAAGTCCATCAAGTGAGTGTTTGGATCTTCATTCACCTTCCCTCTGAAGAGGTAGTTATTTTGGATGGTTTGAATCAAACTTGCTTCAACTCGAAGTTGTTTGCTGCTATGGGTGGAGGTCTGACACTTGACAGTCTTTGATTGTAGACTAGTCTAGCATAGTCACCCAATGATCTTCTAGGTCTGGGTGTTGCATTCTTAAACTGGTCTTCAACCAAGGGTCGATTTAGATTGAATCTTCAACCCCCATTATCTTTGACAGTCTCGTCATCAACTCTCCGGGTTGCTTCAGCTACTAATCGTGCAACTTCTTGTTGTGTTGTCTCTCTTGCAGCTTAGTCTACTCCATCATTCTCTTTGTTTTCCATGTTATCTTGAGTCAAAGTATGACCCAAGAAATGTTTTGTTAATTCTCTTTCTTTTCTCAGTTGTCGCAGGTGTTTCTCCAACTATAGTTCGTAGGGTATCACTTCATTTGAAGAAGATCGAGTCATACACCAAAGAAATC
Source organism: Nicotiana otophora (assembly GCA_000715115.1). NCBI lineage: Eukaryota > Viridiplantae > Streptophyta > Magnoliopsida > Solanales > Solanaceae > Nicotiana > Nicotiana otophora. The sequence continues at coordinate 154,576 of AWOL01S0006035.1, forward strand.
AAACCTGTATCCTGCACACAAACTTGAAAACGCGAATACACTAAAGTAAAAATTGATTCCTGAATTAGTACTAAGAACTATTTTAAACATTATTGATTGCCAATCTCCGGCAACAGCGCCAAAATTTGACGAGCGCAAAACACAACACAAAATTAATGCTCGCTAGCCAAAGATAGTATAGTTAAATTATCGTCTTCACATGGATTGGATTTAAATAGTGTTCGAATAATCTTCAGTTGATTACTATCTAGGAGAATTAACACTTGATTCGACGACTATTACTAAGATTTAGCATTAAAAATTGAGCAATTAACAATTGATCAAAAAAGACATCAGATGAGCAATGAAAAAATATCAATGAGAGAAATAAGGGTAATTGACTAGATAGGTGCAAGATAATTGACTCGGGATCCAAATCTTGTGGTAATTCACTCTATAATATGGTTGATTCTCACGAATTCAACCGATAATCATATTACACTTGAAGTTAATATTCCTCTTTCGATTAAACATTAATTTCAATAAATAATTGCAACAACAAAAGGATAGTTACGATCTATAGGGTAACTTCTCACGAATATTTCTCTATTTTCTTGTTCGATTAACAATTCAATAGGCTCTTTCGATTACCTATTTGAATTATGAATTTAAACTAGAGCATCAGATGTAAAGAAATCCAATATAAAGCCCCTCTTTCGATTAAGCAAAGTAAGAAATAAATCCACAATACGAATTAAACTCCATCAATTAATTCTAACAGTTATCAAGAATCGAATCCCTAATCAAGTTATCAAAATACCATATCTGTCAACACCCTAATAGAAATTACTCCATAGCAATGGAGTAAGACATCTCAATAAGGTTCAAAAACAAAGAAAACATCAATTCTAATGATTCGATACAAACTTCCGTATTTTACCGATTGCAGGTTGAAATCTTGATGAATTCTGGAGTCTTCTTGCCTTGGTTGGTTCTCCAATCATTCGTAGGTCAAAAGTCCTCTAAAATTATATTTTTGGTGTATTTATACCATGTAGCAACAAGCCCGAACGAAACTACCCTTTCCTATCCAAACTAGGAAATCACTCTGAACCGCATCCTATATGTGATTTACCCGTCTCATGCTTATGGTTCAGGAGGATTTGGACCTACTACTTTGGTAGTTATAGACTTCACTTAGGATGCTCAAAAATGATAAAACTAGGCACACAATCAAAATAATTAGGACTGAACATAGTTAACAATTAAAAGTTCAAATTGACCTTCACACATAGGCACATGTGCAGGCAAACAATTATGAGCTTATGCTAACAGTGTTCCAAATTATGAAGTGAACGACTATAGGTAGGCAGACTTGAAATTGGGGCATTATTGAATGACGCAAGACTTATAGGCATGATATTTTTGTGGTTGATTGATTCAAGAATTGACATAAGTTCCTACAAACTGCTGATTTTAACAGATGGTTCATTAAAACCTTTTAGGAATGATCTCTAGGTGACTTATGACTAGCCTGTGGGATCATTGAAAGCGCATGGTTATTCATCTTGGACCCTATCGACATAATTTCTCACTGAGAAGCGAAATCCTATAGGCATGTCATCTAGCAATGTAATTGAGAACATACATTTGCTTCATTTTATTCCTACATGCATGTTATCTAAGGCAGCAGTGTGACGCGAATAACAGTAGAAGTAATTTCAATTAACCACATTGAAGTCCTATAGGCATGATTCCTTAGATAGGCCACATAGATGCAAGAGGTATCAATGTAAACCGTTCTTGATTACTCAAACGAGATCCTATATGCATGCTATCTAACAATACATAGAAATAGAGCATGTTCAGAAAGTGGCAAATGAAGCATTTAGATACTATAGGCATATTTTCTACCCTTTCATGCGAGAATTAAAGTATCCCAGCCCCCCACTTTTCACTAATCCCCAGTTGTTGTTATTACAAGTTATTACAGGACCAAATATAGTAAAACAAGCTCAAATAATGATCACATACCAACTAAGACAGTTACAGGCCCAACATAGATACAAATCAAGTCAAGGACACTCTTGGGCTTTCAACCAAACTTTGAGCCTCATGCGTATAAGAACGCCCATACACCGTCTAGATATCAATATGCTGCAGCTCTCAGTAGAAAACTGGCCCAACAATAAGGCCCAAACCAATGCCTTGCTTACCCATCAAATTAACCATACAAGTGACAAGCTATATGCTAAGTCGATTATACACTTAGCTTTTAGGACTGTAGCTAACAGAGAAACATAAGATTTCCCAACGAAAGGCACAAATGCAAGATTACACAAGGTCTGAGCAGGCATAGCATACATAGGATAGATACAAGTTATATTTCCCAGAAAACAAGTTAAGCGATAGCAAGCCAAAGTTAAGCAGAATTTCTAAGTGAAGCATGGTTCAGAATTAACCTAAATGGGGATTTAGACATAAAAGTCTTAACAGGGAAATTTAGAGGAGTCATAATCACGAACACAAGTAAGGAGCAGTTATACAGAAAAGCCTTAAACATGAGAGCCTACTTAAGACATGATTACAACTAGCTTACAGCCAAGCAGAATAATAAATAGACTAGTGGACATGGGGAAGCAATCACTTAGTTTGAACATAAGAAACTTAATATATTGAGTGTCAGGCAGATATCAGTCATAACACAAAGGCTCAAAATATTAAAGAAAAATACAAGGACTCATGGTAGGTGAAAGCATATCAACTCCATACTAACATGTTAAACAAGTATTAAGACTTATCGCAGTTGACCATATAGGAAGAACATTCTAAATATATTGGAATCCATCCTATAAGTCTTAAGGAATTAGTGAGCACATAATGATAAAATAACATTAGAGTTTACAAACAATAGAGAGACTTAGTTGGTTGTGTTTGATTCAATCAAGGGATGGGAACATTGTGAATGGAAACCGGAGCGAGAATTGCTACTGTTTCTAGAACGATTACCTCCTGAGTTACCTGCAAAACTTAAAACACGATGCATGCGAATATATATAGTTATTGCGGAAATTTAAATATGATGCAAATTCCCTTTGGACCACAAGAGTTATCTCTTGGATGATAAGGATGTTGTCCTTGGACCATGACTTCCTGGGCTATGAAGCATATGATAAGGGATTCTTAGGCCATGAAATGGTATCCTCAGGCCATGGCATGATGTCTTCGGGCTATGAGGATGATACCTTCAGACTATGACACCTTCGGACAACGTGGCGATGATTCAACCCATAAAATGCACATATGCATTGATATTTATTGCTTGATAGAGGGAATAGGTGATGTTTAGTCACATGCGAGAACGAGACAATGCAGCACTTAACCTTGTATGAAATGAGGGCAGTGCTTAGCCCTATGCAAAGAAAGGCATTGTTTAGACTTATGCGATGATGGAGGCAATGTTTAGACTCATGCAATGTAATAAGGGCATTGCTTAGCCCTATGCGGTGTAATGGAGACTTTGCTTAGTCTCATGCGATGTAGTGGAGACTAGACAATACTTAGTCCCATGCAGAGAAACGCAATGTTTAGCCTTATGCAATATAGTGGAGCTAGTGCTTAGCCTCATGTTATGTAATGGAAACAGTGCTTAGTCCCATGCAATGTAATGAGGGCAATGCTTAGCCCTATGCGAAGAAAGGCACCGTTTAGCCTTATGCAATGTCATGGAGGCAGTGCTTAGCCTTATGCAAGTAATGGAGATAGTTCTTAGTCTCATGCAATTTAGTGAGGGCAGTGTTTAGCCCTATGTGGAGAAAGGAAGTGTTTAGACTTATGCAATGTAATGGAGGCAGTGCTTAACCTCTTTCAAAGTAATGAGGGCAGTGTTTAGACCTATGCAGAGAAAGGCATTATTTAGCCTTATGGAATGTAATGGAGGCATTTCTTAGCCTCATGCAAAGTAATGAGGGCAGTGCTTAGCCCTATGCGAAGAAAGGAAGCATTTAGCCTTATGCAATGTAATGGAGGAAATGCTTAGCCTCATGCAAAATAATGGAGACAATGCTTAGTCTCATGCAATGTAATAAGGACAGTGTTTTAGACCTATGCAGAGAAAATGGAGGCAGTTCTTAGCCTTATGCAAAGTAATGAGGGAAGTGCGTAGACCTATGCAGAGAAAGGCAGCGTTTAGCTTTATGCAATTTAATGGAGGCAATGCTTAGCCTCATGCAAAATAATGGAGACAATGCTTAGTCTCATGCAATGTAATGAGGGCAGTGTTTTAGCCCAATGCGGAGAAATCCTTATGCAATGTAATGGAGGAAGTGCTTAGCCTCATGCAAAGTATTGAGGGCAGTGCTTAGCCCTATGCAAAGAAAGTGATGATTAGATATAAGGAAGAGAGTGATTCTTAGCTTGACACGTTTGGGCTTGGCAACATCCATCTATGTGAAGCTAGATGTCCCATTGTAGATATGTTTATTGTGCCTGCATCTAAAGAAAACTTGTAAGTTTTGGGGGAAGGTAGGTTCGTGCTTTCGATTCCTTATTTCGCCTTTGCTCCTATTTTGACGCCTTGTTCGAGTCACCCTAGGTAACATCTGGCTATTACAGAAATGTGGTTTTTGAAAATATATATTTGCGGCATATCATTTGTAAATAATGCAATTGTTTTAAAATATAATGCACAAAAGTAAATAATTTGGTCGAATCATAGGACGTGACATGCTTTGAGACATTACGACCTTCTTAACTCAAAATTTTGGAGGACCCTCTTAAATTTCTGGCCTAATTTAATGCATACTTCCGATGATGCTCTTCTTGGCGGTACTTGACGTAATGAGGTTGATGCAAACATCGAAATCTTGCCTCGATTTTGTCATGCCCCGAACCTCGGAGCGAGACCAGCACCCGGTGCCTCACCTAACCTGGCGTACCAAATTGCGACTAAGGGACTCAGAACATATAATGTCATACTTTGTCCATGGGGCCACCTTGCAACACAATTTGCGAAGCAAAATATAAAACTGAATGGAAACTAGCACTAACTAAACATCAATATAAAGCTAGGCCGACAAGGCCGTCATAGCTACTACAGCTGACAAACCACCAAATTATACATACCAGGCCTACAAACCCAACATACTGCACTAACCAACAGGATATGTCTACAAGCCTCTACTGATAGATATATTGTGATCGGAACAGGGCCCCGACCTACCCATAATATATATATAAATACATACATAAGATGTACACAAAAACCTAGACCCGAAAAATCTAAAGGATGTGGAGCTTACCGATCAGGCTAAACTCTGGAAACACCTACTGAGGAGGTCTAC
>AWOL01S0006040.1:7224-31983 GCA_000715115.1 Nicotiana otophora
TATAATTGAAAGTAGTAATATTAATAACTATATAAAATTATATATATATATATATATAGCAGCATCAAGGTTGTTAAACTTACGGGATCTTATAATGACATAGTCACAAATTCTTTATAACCTCATGGATAGTCTTAATCCCTTCAAGCTCATACAGATTACTACGACTTATCCTAATATTAAAGTATGGGATGTAATAGTTTCGTCGCGATTGGCATGTGTTAGAGGGATTGTCAAGAGAATCGGCTCAGGTATGTTAAGATTATCCCTTCTTTCCTTTTGGCATGATTCATACGATATAAACGAAACGAGTAAATGCACAACTTTCATAAATACCTCTATTCATAGAAGCACTAGGGGTGCCTATGTTCTTGATTCCCCATGTGTCTTATTATTACATCTTCTGTTCATGGGTCTCAGAAAAATACGTAGTTGATAAAGTTTATCCGAAGGCATATTGATCTTATGACATTCCGAGAAATCTTATTAACGTAATTCTTATGCATTTCATTCATTTATACATGTACATTGACCCATGACCAGATGGCGTTATATACGCGTATATTACATGTATATGGGATATGGGAAAAGGTTGCAGCGTTATATACGCACCACCACCTGATCATCTGGTATACGTTGATGATTTTGCCCACAGTGGCCGAGATGATATGATAGGATACCCTCAAAGGCTTGATGATGTTATGTACGCATATACCTATGCATGACATGAAATTTATACGCAAGTGTATAACAATAAATGTTTCAGGATTCACAAAGTTGTTTAGATTTACAGGTGGAATTCTTTACTCCACGTTTCTTTTATGTCTTTTATGTACTGATTTTCATGCTTTACATACTCAGTACTTTATTTGTACTGACGTCCCTTTTGCCTGGGGACGCTGCGTTTCATGCCCGTATGTGCTGATAGACAAGTTAAGAATCCTCTAAGTAGGCTATCAACTCAGTAGAAGGTGTTGGTGCACTCTATTTGCTCTGAAGTTACCTATTTGGTCAGTATGATTGGGACATGTATTGATTGGTATGACGGGGACCTGTCCTGGCCTTTATGATATTTATGTACTCTTAGAGGCTTTTAGACAGACGTCATGTATATGGATACTTGTTTGGCCTTGTCGGCATATGGTGTGAGTATACAAATGATCATGTCGGCCTTATTGGACCGTATGTCATATGTATAAGTCGGTACATCATGTTGGGTCATCCTATGTCGAGTATTTCCCTCATGTTTTATTCTAGTTATCTCATGACAGCCTTTCCGACTCATTTACCTATGATAGTATGATACGACAGATACTTTACGTTGGTACTCGGTTGAGTAAGGTACCAGGTGCCTGTAGCGGCCTATCGGTTTGGGTCATGACATGTTCGCAGAAGCGAAATTTGGTGAAGTTGGTTATTCCGCAAAGGCGGACTAGTAGTTGCTGAAGCGCGTCAGCAGATGCACACATCAAGCGCAAAAGCACGACCGTAGATGCGGTTCATCAATCGCAGATGCGATTTGTGCCTTGTAGGTCTTCTTCCGTAGATGCAGACCTTTCCTTGCAGATGCGAGACCACAGATGCAGGCCATTCTGCTCATATGCGATTCAACTGGAAATATTTTCACTTCTCTTACTCATTTTGCACAATTTCACTTCATTTGATCTTAACTCTCTTCAAGACATCATTTACCTGAAAATATAGCAATACATACCATAAACAACTTCATATTATAATTAACAGATGTAAAACCTAAAGAAAAGAGACTAAAATAAATGTTAAAATCACCACTCATCACTTACCCTCATGCAATGTAGCGGAGAAAGTGTTTAGTCTTCATGCAAGGGAATGCAGTGCTTAGACTTATGCAATAATGGAGGCAGTGCTTAGCCTCATGCAGTGCAGCGGAGTCAATGCTTAGTCTCATGCAAGGTAAGTGTTCAGCCTTATGCAAAGAATGGAGACAATGCTTAGTCTCATTCAAGGAAAGGCAATGCTTAGCCTTATGCAATGGTGAGGGCAGTGTTTAGCCCTATGCAAGGAATGGTGACAATGCTTAGTCTCATGCAAGGAAAGACAATGCTTAGCTTTGTGCAATGATGAGGGCGGTGTTTAGCCCTATACGGGAAGAGCAATGATTAAATGTGAGAGGAAAAATGATTCTTAGCTTGACGTGTTTGTGCTTGGCGACTTCTATTGGTGTGAAGATAGTGATCTTATTGTATGTATATACTTGCGGACGTGCTTGATAGGTCCATTGTGCCTGTATCCAAAGAAATATTGTGAGTTGTGGGGGAAAGGTTGGTTCATGCCTTTGATTCTTCATCTCGCCTTTGCTCCTTGTCTAGCTACCTTGTTCGAGTCACCCTGGGTAACATCTGGCTATTACAGAAAATGAAATTTTCGAAAACATGCATTTGTGACAGATCATTTATATAAAAATGCAGTTGATCAAAATATGTGATAATGCATAAAACAAATAAATTTCAAATCGGAGATTGTGACACGCTTTGAGACATTGCAACCTCTTCAACTCGGAATTTTGAGGATCCTCCTCAAAATTCTGCCCCAGTTTATATGCCTACTTCTGGCAATACTCTTCTTGGTGATCCTTGACATAATGAGATCTGATAAACTCGAAATCTAGCCCCAATTTCTGACCATAGAGGGGAAGGAGGAGTTTATTATAATGTGAACGAACCCACAGGGCTGCCTACGTATCCCCTCTTAAACGGGAATCAGGTCAAGCGTAAGTTCAGGTTACATCAAATAGAAAGTGTAAATATAATCTTAAACATAATATCTCTTGACTGCATCTGAGTTGATAGGTTTTGGCCATATCTCTCCATCTATATCTGCAAGTATAAGTGCTCCTCCTGTCAGTATTCGGCGAACCATGTAAGGGCCTAGCCAGTTGGGTGAGAATTTCCCTTTTGCTTCATCCTGATGCGGGAAGATTCATTTCAGTACCAATTACCCCGGTGTGAATTGCCTCGATCTAACCTTTGTGTTGAAATCCCTTGCCATTCTATTCTTCTAGAGTTGATCGTGACACACTGCGTTCATTCTCTTACCATCAATGAGAGCCAATTGCTCATACCGGCCCCGTATCCATTCTGCGTCGCTGAGTTCGGCCTCTTGTATGATTCTTAAGGAGTTTCCCCAGTTGAGGTACGAACTGTGATGCAATACCTGAGCAAAGCAAATGGTAGCTTCTCGTGCAATTGCTTGTAGCTGTCCACCATTTCCCTCAATATCTTCTTTATGTTCTTGTTGGCGGCTTCTACGGCTCCATTCACCTGCGGCCTGTATGCTGTAGAATTCTGATGCTTGATCTTGAATGTTTCACACATAGCTTTCATCAGATCACTATTGAGATTGGCGGCGTTGTCAGTAATGATTGACTCAGGTACTCCAAATCGACAAACAATACGATCCTGGACAAAATCTGCTATGACCTTCTTAGTCACAGCCTTATAGGAAGCGGGTTCAACCCATTTTGTGAAGTAGTCTATAGCCACCAAAATGAACCTATGTCCATTTGAAGCAGCGTGTTCAATTGGTCCGATGACATCCATGCCCCAAGTAGAGAAAGGCCAGGGTGAATTAGTTTCATTGAGTTCGTTGGGCGGCACTCGTATCATATCAACATGTATCTGGCATTGGTGATACTTTTGAACATATTTGATGCAGTCTGTCTCCATGGTCATCAAGAAATACCCTGCTCTTAATATCTTCTTGGACAAAATGAAGCCGTTCATGTCAGGCCCGCAAATTCTGGCATGTATTTCTTCAAGCAATATAGATGCCTCCTTGGCATCGACACATCGCAACAATCCCAAATCAGGAGTCCTTCTATATGGAATTCCTCCACTCTGAAAGAAATGGTTGGCCAATCTTCGAAGTGTGTGTTTCTGAATGCGGATGGCATATTTTGGGTATTCTCTTTTCTCCAAGTATTCCTTGATATCGTGGAACTATGGATTTCCATCAAACTCTTCTTCAACATGAGCACAATAAGATGTTTTAAAAGATTTAACTGCATTCTATAAGAATATTAATATAATATAACTGAAGATCATACATAGTATTAGGATACAATATTAGTTTAGATTAGCAAGAGTAGTTGCACACATGTTTGAGCCATACCGCAGATTGATGAAAGAATATATCGTCCTCTTTAATACCCCATTTTTCAATATGGTAGTGTAAATGGAATAGCTATCACATAATAAATTTTATGAAATAACTCTGACAATGTATTTATATATAAGGGCTTAAGAGGTGACGTAGCGTGTAATGATTAAATCGGTCGTTTTGACTTCTAGCATCTCGTTATATAATTTGATTTGACTTGTCGTTTTAGTTTGTAGCACTTCGCTGCGAGTTTCGAGCCTTTAGATAAATCCAGATAAGGTATTTGAACTTTTTGGATAGTTTAGATAGGCCCGATGTCACGAAACAATTCTCAACATATCGTGATGGCGCCTATCACAATACTAGGCAAGCCGACAACCACAAATAACTACGCATTTTAAATTGAAAACATAATGTAATAAGTTTAACAGTAAAAAATCTCATAATAACTGATAAAAATAACTGCGACTCAAATACAAAATTCCCAAAATCTGGGTGTCACCGAGTACACGAGCTACTAAATGACAACACAGTCAAAACTTCTAATACAACTTTCTGGAAAGATAGAAAAGTGCTAAATAAACTGAAAAGAAGGAAAGTCGAGGTCTGCGGACGCTATAGCAGCTACCTCAAAAGTCTCAAATCAGGTAATGCTCCAAGTCTAGCAGCTGGATCTGCACACGAAGTGTAGAGTGTAGTATGAGTACAACCGATCTAATATACTCTACGTAACAGGACTAACCTTGGGCTGAAATCAGTGACGACCTCAGAAAGGTATAGTCCAAATCCAGATAATAACAGTACAAGTATAACAGGTAAATGACAGTAATACTCAGAAAAATCTCATAATTAGTTTATACACAGTACCAAAATATAGACACACTTTCAAATTCAACAGTTAAGTTCAATACCGGTAGAATATGCCAAGTATACCTAGCATGAGGAATGTTACATCTCTATGTCTAATTAAACAAATATGCATGTCAAATTCAATGCATCAAAATGATACTCCCATGTACTCACGCTCTCAGAGTACTCAATCTGACTGTCTCAACTCTCACTCATCACACTCAATCACTCAGCATCGTACGGTACATGCGCTCACTGCTGGTATATCAGACTCCGGAGGGGCGGATCTTGCCCAAGCGCTAATAAAACCTGTTGCGGCATGCAACTCGATCCATCATGAATCAATAATACATGTTGCGGGGTGCAGTCTGATCCCATCATGAAACAATAAAATCAGTTGCGGTGTGCAGCTCGATCCCATCAATATCACTCACAATCCGGCCCTCAGGCCCCAACTCAGTCATCAATCTATCCAGTCCCCCGGGCTGACAAATCTCATGCCAATCAGCCCCAAACAATAATAATATGATGTAACAATAAATGAAAATAGAGACTGAGATATGATATGCAAATGATAAATATGACCGAGTATAAAATTACAGTTTAAGCAATTAATTCAACATCAAAAATAACCTCAGCGGGTCCCAACGGAATAAGCATAAAGCCTAAACATGATTTCTAACATGAATCTTAGCTGAATTAGTCTGACACCCAGTCACTACATGAGTAACAATAAGGTTTGATAATAATACGTTACCATGGAATCAACCGTGTCACAATTACTACGGTGCACGCCCACATGCCTGTCACCTAGCATGTGCGTCACCTCAACACCAATCACATAACACAAAATCCAGGGATTCATATCCTCAGTATCAAATTTAGAAGTGTTACTTACCTCAAACCGTGCAAATCCATACTCCAACAAGCCATTGTCTCACGAATCGTCCTCCGAAAGACTCGAATCTAGCCACAAACAACTTAATACAATCAATACAAGCTATAGGAATTTATTCCATACGATAAAGCTAAGTCTTTTAACCAAAGTCAAAAAGTCAACCCCGGGCCCACAACTTGGAACCCGATAAAATTTACCAAATCTGAACACCCATTTAATAACGAGTCTAGCCATACCAAAATCATCAAAGTCCGACCACAAATCAACACTCAAATTCTCAAATCATACACTCCAATACATGGGTCAAAAATCACCAAATTTCACCTAAAAACACCTAATCTATGTGTGAAATTCAATAGGTATTCAATATTAATAGATAAAAACGATCAAAAGTTACTTACCTCTTGAAATCTAGTGAAAATCCCTCCAAATATCGCCTCAATCCAAGCTTTCAAAGTCCAAAAATGGAGAAAATACTCTAACCCTCGTCCTTATAACACTGCCCCGCGTTTTCGCTTCTGCGGTACCGCTATTGCGGTTAAAAATCCGCATTTGAGGAAGCCACTTAAGGCCCGACAAACCGCATCTGCAGTCTCAAGCCCGCACCTGCGGGTGCGCTTCTGGGCAAAACACTCCGCTTCTGCGGACTGCCCTTCAAATCTTTCTTCCGCTCCTGCGACCACTCTTCCGCATCTACGACCTCGCAGGTGCGGAATCTTCCTCGCATATGCGCTCCCAGGCTTCCTCCCCAAATCTCGCACCTGCGACTGTTGTGCCCCATTTTCTCGCGAAAGTGGGTTTCGACGTGTGACAACTCTTTTAAATGGGTGTTAAAAGAGGAGTCGCCACCTAACGATTTTAGGGTGCGTTAGGGCACCTATTTACAAATAACTCTGTTTTAACCACTCCCGTGTCACCAAAGATCGGGTAAGAGCTCAAATTACCTCAATGAGAAGGTGTTAGGCACTCTTCGAAGTCAACAATTGTGCCGAAATTAACGTTATGTGGGAATTTCTGAATTATAAACACTAAGCGACAACAAAGAAATTAAATAAACTAAGTTGCTAATGTTTAAGGCTTTTAAACTAGATGTGGAATCCTATTTTAACAAAGAAAGTTAAATTAAACTAGATGCAAAACCTATACTTTACATAACGATCTTTACTAGATGCAAGGCCATATGTGATCAAATAAGTATGTAACTGCCAACAAGGTGCCAATCCTAATTTTTAAACTGAAAATCACATAGAGGGTAATTAAGTAGCAAAATAAATACATAAATAAATAAATAAACATGCAAACAAATATTAAATAAGCGCATAATAAAATACTGAGAGTGCATAAGAGAGCAAAAATAAATGACTAACCTCCAGCCAAGGGCTTTAAATTAAGCATCTTATAGGACATTTAGAACTCTTAAATTGGTCACCAAAGAAGCAAAAACACGTAAGTGGGTAGACTTCTTTTCCTCGATGGCGGGTTGATCCCAAAGAATGCTTATGGTAATCGCGGCTCAAACATAGGGAAAGAAAAAAAAGTTATTAATAAAATGTGCGCATCTTAAGGGCATGGCTTTGTGACAATTGTTAATCACAAGTTATTGAATCTTGGTGTCGACTTTAATGTTGAGGTCAAATTAATATATAAGTAAGTAAAGCACGTAGTTTGACTAGCCAGTTGAGAAGGAGTATCAGGCAGGTAATAAGTAATTTAGTAAAAGAAAACATGTCTGACCTCACAAATATTGCAACAAGTTCACATAAGAAGCTATGCGCAGTGAAAATAATTGAATAATAAGAACGTAGAAAAAGAAACACCGGCTTAGTCATTTGAAAATAATCCTTTTAGTTTAAAAACTTGACCTCAAAGTCCTTAACCTCCCACATGCATGAATTAGCTTGGAGAAGATATTAACACACAAATAAACCAGCTCACATAATATGAATGAACAACATACTTGAAGCAACGAAGTAAAGATGACAATCTAGTGCATAGCCTAATTATCATACTACAGTAATAACATCTAAGATAGAATCTAACATGCTGCTGAATATAGAATCTAACATGCTGCTGAATTTCAAGAGTAGATAGACAGGTAAGAAGATAGTAATTATTTAGAGGTTAAGAAGTGAAGTTGCACCATAAGATATTAACTAAAGTAACTTATAAACTAGTCTAAGTGATTGAACATATAAATTGATTATAAAAATGAAAGAAATTGACTTATATAAACTAGCAAAGAAAGAAGAAAACGGAAGAGACAAATTTGAACAATGAAACTTTTATCACCATATAGATACGTTTGCAGCTTAAGTTACAATGAATGGCTCGCTGTATATATCAGGAAAAAGATAAAACTAGTTTTTGACAATAATAACATTTGAATAAAGCATATGTTACCGCCACAGAATACGATTAAACAAAACAGAAAAATAAAGTATAACGAGGTTAATTAAGGAAAAGAGGTCCTGAGTATTTCCGCTAAATGGATCAACTCCCGGGCAAAGTCTTCTAAGACTTTTATAGCCAAGGTGCAATGACTATTCGGGCAATTTATGTATCATTTTCGCTACCCTCATTACTATTTTTAAGTTGTTACCGAAAGCGCGCTAATTGATTCTAAATTGTGCCTTAGTAAGCCTACCCGTCCCATTCTTATAGTCCAGAAGATGTTGGACACTATCTAAAGGGATGGTTCTAGACTTAAAGAAAACATCAGGTTTCTATTTCTATTCTTATTAACGTCACATAAAAAGGAGCACATTGGGACTTAAAAATAGTAACACATAAGATAAGTAAGGTGTCACGACCCAAAATCCCACCGCGGGCGTCGTGATAGCACCTAGTCTCTAAGACTAGGTAAGCCGATTTCTATTACATTTTTAAGCCTTTTTTTTTAAATTAAATGAGTAACCAAAACTAACAGCGGAATAAATATGAATATACAACCTCCCAAGACTGGTAGTACTGAGTCACGAACTCTAACTAAATACATAGAATGATCACGAGGACCGAATATACAATACTGTTTGATTACAAGTTAACAATACAATAAAATAAAAGGACTCTAAGGGACTGCGACGACCAAGCAGCTCTACCTTGAATCCTTACGATTCCTCTTTAACTCTGCTCAAATCCGTTATCTTCAATACCTGGCTCTACACAAAATGTGCAGAAGTGTAGAGTGAACACACCACAGCGGTGCCCAGTAAGTATCAAGACTAACCTCAATGGAGTAGAGACGAGGTACAGTCAAGACACTCACTAGTCTAATAAACTGTGCAATATAATATACAAAATAATAGGTAACAAATAATAATAAAGGCAGGATAAAACAACCAGTGATATGCACAACAGACAACAAGAATACCATTAATATCACTCAGCAATTAATAAACACAATTACACCCAATTAAATCAAGCCCTTCAAATAAATGTCTTTCACATAATTCTTCCAGATAACTCTCTTTCAAATATAATTTTCTCAAATAATTATTTTTCAAATAAAATTATGTCAATAAATCTTTTCAAATACAATTTCCTCAAATAAATATCTTTCAAAATACAATTCTTTTATATAATACTTTCTAAGTACAAATCCTTCCAAATAAATATTTTGAATATAATTCTTTCAATTAAAAAGTCACCATGTAATACCTCATTTCAAAATCATCAAAATACGGGTCTCAGCCTATTTTCATATTTTTCGTAAATAGGGGTCTCAGCCCATTTTCATATTTTCACGGCAACTCGTGCCCATAATTAAATAATCATATTTGCCCGGCACCTCGTGCCCTCATTTTATATCACAACTGCATGGACAATTCACGTGCCAAATATCATTATCATTTCATCACAGCACCTCCTGCCCACATTTTATATCACAACTGCACGGACAATTCACGTGCCAATATCCCCATTTCATATCACAATTCACGGCACCTCGTGCTCACATTTCAATTTATAAACTGTCTGGCAATAGCCACAGGCTCCCAATTTTAATATAAATCAGATTATTATCAATTTACTAACAACAAGATAAGTTGTACAATGTATAAAAATAAACACAAGAAAATCACAACACCACATGAAAATTATCAATACCACAACCCCACATCATCACATATCGTCCCTGACAATAGCCACCCTTATCGCTCTTATTGGCACCCTTATCGTTCCTATAGCCACCATTATCGCTCCGCCCAGACAATATCAATAACCACCCTTATCGCTCCTATTGCCACCCTTATCGCTCTTATAACCACCCTTATCGCTCTTATAACCACCCTTATCGCTCTTATAACCACCCTTATCGCTCTTATAACCACCCTTATCGCTCTTATTGGCACCCTTATCGTTCCTATAGCCACCATTATCGCTCCGCCCAGACAATATCAATAACCACCCTTATCGCTCCTATTGCCACCCTTATCGCTCTTATTGCCACCCTTATCGCTCTTATAACCACCCTTATCGCTCCGCCCGGACAATATCAATAGCCAACAAACACAACAGTGAAATGCCACTCTTATAACCACATAATATCAACGGTGAAATGCCATTATCTCCCCAAAATAACAACTCGCACAACACAATAATTTACACGGAATATTATCACAACAACATAACAAAAATCAATTCATAACACAATTTTCTCAATGGCCACAACCAAATTTCAAAGCTACAATCAAATCAATTAATTTCACAGCAAATAGCCAAATGCTCCACATAATATGTACAACACCCAAAAACAATCAATGGAGATAGAAATTACTCAACATAAAGCAAAGTCTTCATAAAAGATCAAGTTTTTAATAATTATATAAATACCTCTTCTTAAGCTCATTTAATTAATTATTTGTGGAGGGAAAAATCCAAAATGAAATTAAATTTCAATAATTATCAAACCAGCAAATTCACAAAATTTCATAAATAATCAAATAACAATCACATCACATTGTCATATAACAACAGAGTCAACAACAAGAGTTTAGGCACGACAAGTAGATGATTAAATATATGCCAATAATTATCCAATTTACTACACAATATGTTCAAGACTTTAACTCAATAAAAATCGCACATATAAACCAAGTACGTACTCGTCACCTCGCGTACATGGTTATCAATTACCCAAGTTGCACATAAGACTCAATGCCTAGGGGAAATTTCCCTCACTCGAGGCTAAGCAAGACACTTACCTTTTTGAAGTTAGGTAGATGTTCCAAAATAACCTTCTTGCTTGAATTGACCTCCGGACAGCTCAAATCTATCCAAATTAATTGTATAACTTTATTAAAATTCATCGAAAATAATTTCGGATAATAATACGTCGACTTAAAAATTTATTCCAAAAACTCAACAAAAGTCAACGTGGGGCCCGCCCCTCGGAACCCGACATAATTTTCATGAAATTCGAACACCCACTCCGATACGAGTTCAACCATATCAATTTTATCGAATTCCAATAACAAATCGACCTTCAAATCTTAAATTTAAACCAAGAGGGTTTTCTAAAATTTTCAACCCAATTCACTAATTTAGTGATAAAAATAACAATAGATTCATGTAATTTAACCAAAATCAAGTTAGGAATTCTTACCCCAATATTTTCCTTGAAAAACTCTCAAACAATCGCCTCACCCGAGCTTCCTTGGCCCAAAAATGGAAGAATGACACGAATTTGGACTTTATTCTACTGCCCAGGGGTTTGTTCTTCAAGTTCGCGAGACTCCGCTCGTGTTCGCGAAGAACAAATTCTTCAAAAGTCATTTTCAAATTCTTCTCAGACATCCTCTAGTATAATGGTCATAATCTTTTGTACAAAACTCCAAATGATAAATGGTTTGACTTTCTGAAAACTAGACTCCAAGAGCTATAACTTTTATTTGTTTCTCATCTACCAATACTTTATAGATTACGAGATATAAGCTTCCAAAGTCAGCCATATGCAAGAGAGATTTCCAAACTCTTCCCGGATAGCCTATAGTATATCCACTATAACTTTCTGTACACAACTCCAAATTATAAATGGTTTACCTTTCTGAAAACTAGACACAAAGGGCTACAACTTTCATATTTAGATTATCGCCAAATTCCTTATAGATTGCGAGATATCAGCCTCTAAATTCAGATGACGAACAGTAAAATTTCCTAACAAAGTCCTAACAGCAAAATCCTTCTTCGCGAACGCGAGAGGCTCCTCGCGAACGTGAAGAACTACACTAGAACCAGCAACCAGCAGCATCAAAATACCCAAACTTGGTCTGGAACCACTCCGAATCAAACCCGAGGCCCCCAGGACCCCGTCCAATCGTACCAACCAGTCCCAATACATAACACGAACCTGCTCGAGACCTCAAATCATATCAAACAACATCAAAGCCACGAATCATACCACAATTCAAGTCTAATGAACTTTGAAATTTCAAATTCTATATCTTGTGCCGAAACACATCAAACCAATCTGGAATGACTTCAAATTTTACACACAAGTCATAATTGACATAACAAAGCTATTTTAATTTCCATAATCGGATTCTGGCCCCGATATCAAAAAGTCAACCCCCCCGTCAAACTTCCCAAAAATTCATCTTTCGCCATTTCAAGCCAAATTCCTCTACAGACCTCCAAATAATTTTTCGGATATGCTCCTAAGTCCATAATCATCATACGGAGCTATTGGCATCATCAAAATTCTATTCCAGAGTCGTCTTCACACAGTTCTGACTACGATAAAAATCCTAAGACTTGAGCTTCTGTTTTGGGGACCAAGTGTCCTAAATCACTCCAAATTATCTGGTAACTGAATTCAACCACGCACACAAGTCAATACACATAATAAGAATCTTCTTAGGGCCTTATACCGCCAGGCGGGGCTTAAATTCTTAAAACAACAAGTCGGATCGTTACATTCTCCACCTCTTAAACAAACGTTCGTCCTCGAACGTGCTAAGAATCTTTCTGAGGACTTTAAATTACTGAGTATATTCTTGCACACATACTTGTGAGTGATTTTATATTTCCGCAATTTAACACGGGTCCGACAACACCATCTCAATTGAGATTATTTCTTTTATCCATATTTGTGAACCTTAAGACCAATTTCTTACACTCCAAACATTTCAGAAAGTCCGATTTTTCATCAACGCACGGTATTAGTCTTAACTGGCTGTAGCAACTCATGCCTACGCACACATCAACTTTCTTGATAGTATTGAAGTACTTCAAAAAAATAATTCTGGGGTGTTACATTCTTCCCCGCTTAGGATCATTCGTCCTCAAACACATAACATAATTTATCTCTTCTTTCACACATATCAATCTCTCAAATTTTACTAACTCCCAAATTTTGCAAAAATTTCGGCAGAATCTCCCCTGTAATTGGGCCTATCCACCTGCTAAAGTAACACCCAAACAACTCCTAACAACATATCCACAATCCAACAAAATACCACAGGGTATATATCAATAACATTAATCTCACCATTGCCTGATCATAATGATATCAGGACATGAAGAACATCATATGTATGCTCATCACCACATCTCTGGTCTTAAAAGTTATTCATAATTATTTCCAGCATCATCAATAAATCTCATATTAATCAACACCTCGTTTCAAATTTTTACAATACTAACGATAGAATGTGAGGCATGAAGACCTCATAACTATTTACCCAACTTAACGAGTCACATTTAACGCCACCTAGGCACTCATCTCATAGGTTAAAACTCAATATTTACAGCACAAAAATGGGTGAATATGAACAGAAAAATATACAATATCAAATAAGCCTAACAGGCATGACTCCTAATTAAATATTATTGTACAAATTAATTTCACAAAGGAATAATTTTAAACTCATAAATATTTCACCACAAGGACCTCATCCTTATATAACTTCCACCACGACTTATAGCCCGATTTAAATATTTCACATCATACATAAAATGCGAGGATCTCGTTCTCAACTCCGAATCACAAGTATTTTGGACATTGTGCCAACTAAAATTTCAACTTTCCTTTCTTTCTTCTTTTCAATATATTTCATAAATAGTTTTCACAACACATAATAAACCCTCATACCGATAGGGCGCATAATTCATAAAAATTGGAATCAATTATTCCGAAATAACATCAAAACCCACTGTATTGAATAATAAAATTTTGCTTTTGGACTTATAGCCCTCAATGGTGCACAAAAATAAAATGACAGACACATGATCACATCTTTAAATCTCCCAACAGGGATACACATATAAGTGGGTCACAAATTTACAAAGCTCGCCCATAAGCGGAGCATAATAGGAGGATTCACCTCAATATTCAGATCCGAGTCCAACTAAGGGGAAATATTCTTTTATAACAAATCGGGATCGTACCTGTAATGATACCATCTGGTGTATCGGCCTCAGCCAAATCATAGCGATTATATCAACGAGTCGGGCCTTCACCCCTTAGGCGCCCACTACCCGTCTGTCCTCCACCTCTAGCTGACTGTGCACATAGAGTATTAACTGGAATAAAGGTTGTAGCTTGAGTGCTCTGATAAAATCCACCCCTCCCAAGTCTGGGACAATCTCTCATGATGTGCCTAGCATCACCACACTCATAACAACTCCTTTGAGGTCGCGGCTGCTCGAACTGAGTCTGTGCCGAATAACTGAAATAATCATTATAGGAATCTCGTGCTGGTGGTGCATTGTAAGAACTTACTGGAGCAATCCGAGTAATCTGATGTGCGGACTGAGCTGATCGACTGCTCGAGCCTCCGCTATAATGGGTTCTAGCTGAAGAGTAAAACCCACGGAACCCTCCAGATCTTCGAGACCTTTTGGCCTCCTTAGACTCCCTTTCCTCACCTAAAACACCCTCAATCTTCCTTGCAATCTCCACTACTTGTTGAAATGGAGTATCAGTTTGCAATTCTCGAGCCATGCATATTTTAATATCATAATCGAGCCCCTCAATGAATCTGCAGACCCGTTCTCTGATTGTAGGAACTAAGATAGGTGCATGACGGGCTAACTCACTGAACCTGATAGCATATTCTGACACTTTCATAATGCCCTGACGTAACCGTTCAAACTCTGTGCGTCACGCATCTCGGAGAGTTTGGGGAACAAATTCTTTCAAGAATATTTTCGAAAATTGAGCTCAAGTTGGTGGTGTGGCATCAGCTGGTCTACCTTCTTCATAGATTTGCCACCACCGATACGCTGCGCCTGACACTTGAAATGTAGTAAAGGCAACTCCGTTCACCTCCACAATACCCATGGTGCGGAGAATACGGTGATAATTTTCTAGAAATTCTTGGGCATCCTCTGTAGTTGTGCCACTGAAAGTTGGTGGATCATATTTCTTAAACCTTTCAAGTCTCTTTTGTTCTTCTTCTGATGCCTCGGGCCCGACCTCAGGCCGAACCGGAATAACAGGTTGTGCTGGTACTACACCCAAAACTTGACCAACATGAACCTGCTGCTCTGGAGTTGTGATAGGAGTCTGATCTACTCCCCCAATCTGCAGAATGTTTGGTGTAACAGAGATCAATCCCACCTGAGTTAATGTACCAAACATACTCAGGAACTGTGCCAAAGTCTCCTGAAGTCTGGGGGTAACAACAGGTGCTTCTGGTACCTGTCCCCCAATTGGAGCTACTGGTGCCTCCTCAACTGTTGTTCTGACAGGTGCTCTAGTCGTATCACGTGCCTTTCCTCGGCCTCTACCTCGGCCCCGGCTTCTTGCAGCCCTAGCAGTATGTGCGGATGCTTGCTCAGCTAATCCAGTAGCACGTGTCCTCACCATCTATGAGAGAATGGAGATACACAAGTTCAAATTCCAAATTCAACAAATTTCGCACGACAGGAATGAAAGAAATGGAAATTTCCTAACAGTTCTGTAGCCTCTCGAAGATAAGTACAGACGTCTCCATACCGATCCGCAAGACTCTACTAGACTCGTTTGTGACTCGTAGAACCTATGAACCTAGAGCTCTGATACAAACTAGTCACGACCCAAAATCCCACCGCATGTGTCGTGATGACACCTAGTCTCTAAGACTAGGTAAGCCGATTTCTATTATATTTTGAAGCCATTTTTTTAAAAAAGAATTACATAAGTAACCAAAACTAACAACGGAATAAATATGAATATACAACCTCCCAAGACTGGTAGTACTGAGTCTCGAACTCTAACTAAATACATAGAATGATCATGAGGACCAAATATACAATATTATTTGATTACAAGTTAACAGTACAATGAAATGAAAGGACTTCAAGGGACTGCGACGACCAAGCAACTCTACCTTGAATCCTTACGATCCCGCTTTAACTCTGCTCAAGACCTCTATCTTCAATACCTGGCTCTGCACAAAATGTGCAGAAGTGTAGAGTGAGCACACCACAGCGGTGCCCAGTAAGTATCAAGACTAACCTCAATGGAGTATAGACGAGGTACAGTCAACACACTCACTAGTCTAATATACTGTGCAATATAATATACAAAATAATAGGAAACAAATAATAATAATAATAATAATAATAATAATAAAGGCGGGAGAAAACAACCAGTGATATGCACAACAGACAACAAGAATACCATTAATATCACTCAACAATTAATAAACACAATAACACCAAATTAAATCAAGCACTTCAAATAAATGTCTTTCACATAGTTCTTCCAGATAACTCTCTTTCAAATATAATTTTCTCAAATAATTATTTTTCAAATATAATTCTTTCAATAAATCTTTTCAAATACAATTTTCTCAAATAAATATCTTTCAAAATACAATTCTTTTATATAATACTTTCTAAGTAATAATCCTTCCAAATAAATATTTTGAATATAATTCTTTCAATTAAAAAAAGCCACCANTACCTCATTTCAAAATCATCAAAATACGGGTCTCATCCCATTTTTATATTTTTTATAAATATGGGTCTCGGTCCATTTTCATATTTCTACGGCACCTCATGCCCATAATTAAATAATCATATTTGCCCGACACCCCGTGCCCTCATTTCATATCACAACTGTACGGACAATTCACGTGCCAAATATCATTATCATTTCATCACAGCACCTTGTGCCCGCATTTTATATCACAACTGCACGGACAATTCATGTGTCAATATCCCCATTTCATATCACAATTCACGGCACCTCGTGCCCATATTTTAATTTATAAATTGTCTGGAAATAGCCACAGGCTCCCAATTTCAACATAAATCAGATTATTAACAATTTACTAACAACAAGACAAGTTGCACAAGGTATAAAAATAAACACAAGAAAATCACAACACCACATGAAAATTGTCAACATCACAACCCCACATTATCACATATCGTCCCTGACAAAAGCCACACTTATCGCTCCTATTGCCACCCGTATCGCTCCTATAGCCACCCTTATCGCTCCGTCCAGACAATATCAATAACCACCCTTATCGCTCTTATTGCCAGCCTTATCGCTCCTATAGCCACCCTTATCGCTCCGCCCAGACAATATCAATAGCCAACAAATACAACAGTGAAATGCCACCCTTATAACCACATAATATCAATGGTGAAATACCACCCTTATCTCCCCAAAATAATAACTCACACAACACAATAATTTACACGGAAAATTATCACAACAACATAACAAAAATTAATTCATATCACAATTTGCCCAATGGCCACTACCAAATTTCAAAGCTACAATCGAATCAATTAATTTCACAGCAAATAGCCAAATACTCTACACAATGTGTACAATACCCAAAAATAATCAATAGAGATAGAAATTACTCAACATAAAGAAAAGTCTTCATAAAAGATCATTTTTTAAATAATTATATAAATACCTCTTCTTAACCTCATTTAATTAATTATTTGTAGAGGGGAAAATCCAAAATGAAATTAAATTTCAATAATTATCAAACCAGCAAATTCACGAAATTTCATAAATAATCAAATAATAATTACATCACATTGTCATATAATAACAGAGTCAACAACAAGGGTTTAGGCACGACAAGTAGATGATTAAATATATGCCAATAATTATCCAATTTACTACACAATATGTTCAAGACTTTAACTCAATAAAATTTGCACATATAAACCACGTACGTATTCGTCACCCCGCGTACATGGTTTTCAATTACCCAAGTTGCACATAAGACTCAATGCCTAAGGAAAATTTCCCCCACTCGAGGTTAAGCAAGACACTTACCTTTTTTAAGTTAAGCCGATATTCCAAAATAGTCTTCTTTCTTGAATTGACCTCCGGACAGCTCAAATCTATTCAAATTAATTGTATAACTTTATTAAACTTCATCAGAAATAATTCCGGATAATAATACGTCGACTTAAAAATTTATTCCAAAAAGTCAACAAAAGTCAACGTGGGGCCCACCCCTCGGAACCCGACGTAATTTTAATGAAATCCGAACATCCATTCCGATAAGAGTTCAACCATACCAATTTTATCAAATTCCAATAACAAATCGACCTCCAAATCTTAAATTTAAACCAAGAGGATTTTCTAAATTTTTCAACCCAATTCACTAATTTAGTGATAAAAACAACAATAGATTCATGTAATTTAACCAAAATCAAGTTAGGAATTCTTACCCCAATGTTTTCCTACAAAAACTCTCGAACAATCGCCTCACCCGAGCTTCCTTGGTCCAAAAATGGAAGAATGATATGGATTTGGACTTTATTCTACTGCCCAGGGGTTTGTTCTTCGCGTTCGCGAGACTCCCCTCGCATTCGCGAAGAATAAATTCTTCAAAAGTCATTTTCAAACTCTTCTCAGACAACTTCTAGTATAATAGTCATAACTTTTTGTACAAAACTCCAAATGATAAATGGTTTGACTTTCTGCAAACTAGACTCCAAGAGCTATAACTTTATTTTGTTTCTCATCTACCAATTCCTTATAGATTAGGAGATATAAGTTTTCAAAGTCAGCCATGTGCAATAGAGATTTTCAAACTCTTCCCGGGCAGCCTATAGTATATCCACCATAACTTTCTGTACACAACTTCAAATTACAAATGGTTTACCTTTCGGAAAATTAGACACAAAGGGCTACAATTTTAATATTTGGATCATCGCCAAATTTCTTATAGATTGCGAGATATCAGCCTCTAAAGTCAGACGACGAACAGCAAAATTTCCTTCTTCGCGAACGCGAGAACCTCTTCGCGAATGCGAAGAACAAAGTCCTAACAGCAAAATCCTTCTTCGCAAACGCGAGAGGCTCCTCGCGAACGCGAAGAACAACACCAGAACCAGCAACATCAAAACACCCAAACTTGGTCCGAATCAAACCCGAGGCCCCCCGGATCCCATCTAATCATACCAACCAGTCCCAATACATAACACGAACCTGCTTGAGGCCTCAAATCACATCAAACAACATCAAAGCCACGAATCATACCCCAATTCAAGCCTAATGAACTTTGAAAATTTAAATTCTATATCTTGTGCCGAAACACATCAAACCAATCTGGAATGACTTCAAATTTTACACACAAGTCATAATTGACATAACAAAGCTATTTCAATTTCCATAATCGGATTCCGGCCCCGATATCAAAAAGTCAACCCCCAGTCAAACTTGCTTAAAATTCATCTTTCGCCATTTCAAGCCAAATTCCTCTACGGACCTCCAAATAATTTTCCGGACACGCTCCTAAGTCCATAATCACCATACAGAGCTATTGACATCATCAAAATTCTNCCCCCCGGATCCCATCTAATCATACCAACCAGTCCCAATACATAACACGAACCTGCTTGAGGCCTCAAATCACATCAAACAACATCAAAGCCACGAATCATACCCCAATTCAAGCCTAATGAACTTTGAAAATTTAAATTCTATATCTTGTGCCGAAACACATCAAACCAATCTGGAATGACTTCAAATTTTACACACAAGTCATAATTGACATAACAAAGCTATTTCAATTTCCATAATCGGATTCCGGCCCCGATATCAAAAAGTCAACCCCCAGTCAAACTTGCTTAAAATTCATCTTTCGCCATTTCAAGCCAAATTCCTCTACGGACCTCCAAATAATTTTCCGGACACGCTCCTAAGTCCATAATCACCATACAGAGCTATTGGCATCATCAAAATTCTTTTCCGGAGTCGTCTTCACACAGTTCTGACTATGATAAAAATCCTAAGACTTAAGCTTCTGTTTTAGGGACCAAGTATCCCAAATCACTCCAAATCATCCGGTAACTGAATTCAACCACGCACACAAGTTAATATACATAATAAGAAGCTGCTCAGGGCCTTATGTCGCCAGACAGGGCTTAAATTCTTAAAACGACAAGTCAGGTCGTTACATAAGGGCTCATATTGGCCTCCGAATCTTTAAATAACAGTTAATTACTGGAAGAGTACTCTAGAGCTCTTAAAAATAGAAAAGCTCCTTAATATAATACTTGAGGCATATGACAGCTAAAATACCCATGTTTGTCGGGAATAGTTTGTAGAATTGTTCAAATAAAATGGTCAACCATCCTAACTAAAGAGTTACATGTACTAAAAAGGAAGGCTGGAAACGAAAGAGGAAAAATTTAGCAAAGATGTAAAATTTAATTCTTAACTATGCAGACCAATGCCAGTTTTAGAGGCTCAAAAATATAACTACCATATGATGAATATTTTTAAAAGAGACAAAATTTTAAGTGCGCCAAATTACTACTAAAAAACTACCAAAAAGCATCCAGAAAAACCGACCGAAATCGGTCGGAATCCAACCAAAACCGGCCGATTTCCGACCGTTTTCAATTGGTCGATAAAATAATGGTCGCAAACGGGGAGCGACCGAATTCGGTCGCTATTTTCCGACCGAAGTCGGTCGGTACTTGTCAACGCAGTTTGACCAAGTTGTCTGACACAAATTAATTTTACCGACCGAATTCGGTCGGTATTGTTAAAAATATTTTTTAATTATTTTTAAATTAGCGACCGAATTCGATCGGAAATTTAATTATTCATTATTTTTAAAATTATTCAATTCCGACCGAAATCGGTCGGTATTGTTAAAATATATAATTATTCATTTTTATTTAAAATTATTAATTCCGACCGAAATCGGTCGGTTTAATTTAAATAATTAAAATTTAAAATCAAAAATTCTGACCGAAGTCGGTCGATGAATTTGATTTTCTGGGAATTAAAATAAATATTTTCGACTAAAGTCGGTTAGTTTTTTGAGTATTTGGCAAACAATAACTGTTTTATAGCTGCACCATCTGCCAACAATCAGTCACCTATAATGGCAGCATTACATTACTGTCAATTAACCAATAATAACAACAATAACAACAACAATAAGAACAACAATAACAATAACAATAACAACTATCAAAACTATATTAACAAAACATTATTACCATCTCCATCTTTATCTCCACTAAATTATATTAACAAAACATCATACCCAATAACAAAACGTTTCATAAGTTAAAAGTTCAAACATCATTCAATGAGTGTTTTGTACTACATCATCTTCATCTCCACTACTATAGCATTTATCATCGGCATGGTTCGAAGGATTAGCATCTGGGGAAGGCTCGCGAGATCGGAGAATCGAAAAAGCACCACTAGCAAGAAGATTGGCTAGCTGACCTTGCATCCGAAATCGAGAAAGCACCTCCAATCCGAAACGGTTCAAGTGACATTGCATGCCTAATAAATTCCTTAACCCCTTTTATAAATTCCTCCCTCAAAAACCGACGATTAGGATAATTCATATTATACATCCAACTACGATATTCCATCTACATAAAGAACAAATAAATTACGTGTTATATTAATCATAATTCAAATTAATTTATAAAATTAAGTTACATAATAAACTTTAGTTACAAAGTACAACATTTAAATAAGTTGAGTGCACATTAATTTGAATACAATATTATTCTAACCCTACCATTAAACATAGTTAGACTCGCTAGAATATTTAATTAGTTAATCCATTAAAGTAGACTAACTCACTTACTATTAATCATAATTAATAAATCCTAAATCATAATTTAATATACCCTAAATCATAGTATTATAATTAAACTAATTATATTATAATTCTTATTCAATATAGTGGAATTATAGCTAATTAATGTGTGGATGACTAATTTTATAGAATTTAAAAAACTATAATCTTGCACCAATTTTATATATATATATATATATATATATATATATATATATATATATATATGTGTGTGTGTGTGTGTGTGTGTGTGTGTGTGTGTGTGTGTGAGAGAGAGAGAGAGAGAGAGAGAGAGATATAAGAATTGAGAATTATATATGATAAAGATACGTGAAGAAGATGATGTTTCTCTGGTGACTATTGTTTGATATATATAATGTTTACATAATTCGATATTATTAAATTTTACTTCAAAAAAAATAATATTTTAATATGGTTGATATAGGAGTGTATAACAAAACTAATTAGTATATAATAATTCATATTAAAAAAATTATACTTGTAATTTTCTATACAATTTAAATAAACATGTAATTAATTTTCATTAGATTTTAATAAGCAATATCAAATTTAGACAATATGTTTGTATCTATGTACATTGATCACTAATTACAGTATTACACTCAAGTTAGATAAATAGAAAAGTTGTATATTTAATGGTCTAATACTATTTTAATAAATTAATAACTATCATAATCTAATTAAATACTAAAATTAAGAAGTTAATATAATTCAAATAGGAGTAAATAACAAAATTAACAATATCGTATAGGACGAAAAAAATTGTAAAGAATATAATATATTATAGAGTATCTTTATTTCATGCAAGTTGGTTTTTCTATTTTACTTAGTGTAACTTATGTATTTAATCTTTTGCATTTTCCCTAGATAATTTTCTTACTTATGCAAGTTGGTTTTTCTATTTTACTTAGTGTAAATTATGTATTTAATCTTTTGCATTTTCCCTAGATAATTTTCTTACTTAACTTGTATTTGTTAGTACTTACATTTCTCTCATTTATGGCATTTATATTAAGTAAGATATAAAAGAAGCAAATAATATATTAACAAAAAAAAAGGAACATAAAGGCCAATTGGGCCAAACCAAAATCCCCAAAACCTAATAAAAACCCTTCAAACTCACTTTGTGCATCCCCTCTTCCCAGCCACCTACCCCTGCGTTCCCTTCCCATCCACCTCCCCCTTTCCTCCCTTTTCACATTTCCTTCTTCAACAACACTTTCTCTCTTCACATGTACAGAGCAAACCAACGGAATCATTGTCTAGATAGCCCAGCGCCTTCTCTCTTTCCAGGTATATTTATGTATTTACAAACTTGCATATTTGTATTAATGGTTCGCTCATTCTTTGTGCTAATTTTTGTCTCTTTTGAATTTACAGGGTGCATTTTAATCTATTGAATCCAAGAAGATCAAGGATCGGTCTTGATGCAAAGAGTGAAATTACTTCATCCTTGACTGCAGAAAATCATCTGATGGAAACATCTTGAATCCCCAAATCTAATACTTAGAACTTAGTTTTATTTTAATGTGAAACCTTTCAGAATTTTATAGATTATAGTTGAATAACTGAGTGTACTTTAGATAGATAATTGTATATTTTAAAATTAATTTTTGAAACTTTTTAATGCAAATTTATATAATAAAGTGATATTCAAAGTTTATTATTGTATGTTATATGGTTTGATCAAAGATGTATGGATATAGAATATTTGAAATTTTTAAAAATATTTAATGAGGTAAAAAGAAAAATAGCAACGCATAAGACAGAAACATTTATTATCTCTAATAAATTAATTTTTCATAAATAAAAATAAAATGTAATAAAAATCTAGTCACCAAATAAAACATAATAAAAAAAAATCTAATCATGGATATTTTGACGATTTATAGCTATGAAATTATGGGTTGGTAGCTAAATATAAATACTGTAATACAAATCTAATATGTGAGCACAGCTGCATATTTGAATTTTGTGGCTAAATAAATAACATCTTTTGCCACAGAATATCCCTTTGTGGCTAAAGTATAGAAGATAGCTACAAAATTTGATTTATCGTGGCAAAAGAATAAAATCATTAGCTATAAATATATATTCTTCGTGGCAAAATATTTTATTAATATAGCTACATCACAAAGATTCTTGTAACAATAAGTATTAATTAGTCACGAAATATTAAAGTTTGTAGCTACCTTTTAGTTACGCTACTTCTAGCTACGAATGCTATGGAAAAAATTATTGTGGCTAAAGTGTTTAGTCACGAAAAGTTTCATGTTTGACTACGACGTATTTTGTAGCTGTATATGTATAATGTTGTAGTGTCAATTAGAATAAACCTTAAATATAAAGAATTATAATCAATTGAAATAATCCCAAAATATCAAATTGTAAACCCTAGTTTATAATATTTAATTAGTTAACCCATTCAATTAGACTAACTCACTTACTATTAATCATAATAATAAACTCTAAATCATAATTTAATATGCGTTAAATCATAGTTTAATAAGCCCTAAATTATGAGCAATAAAATTAAAAAAAAATAAAAATTAGCTAATTAAGCAAGTACCTTACATGATATCATAAACAAAATAAATTAAAGTAAACCTTAAATCTAAAGAATTATAATCAATTGAAACAATCCCAAATCCCAAATTGTAAACCCTAGTTTATATAATTGAAATAATTTAAATAACTAAAATTAACAAATATAGATAACTAGAGAGGAGAGGAGTATGATTTTGGAGCAGTGGTGGGGCGGAGGTGGTGGCGGAGGAGCAATGGTGGGACCAACGGAGAACGGGGAGAGACGAAGTGTGTGTGTGTGGGGGG